>JASAMX010031344.1:0-10063 GCA_030248175.1 Microlaimidae sp. YZB2_3
ACTGAAAAAGGTTCCCGAGGAAAAAGGATCACGGAAAAAGTTTCCTCCACGCGATAGCCAGCCCGGAAAAAGGATCACCGCGTCCACTGTTTACGTACGCAATTAGTATTGTCCTGCTACGCGCATAAATATTTATTAGGTTTAATTACGCGATTTTTATACTTCAATGTTATTTGTTGTACAAACTTCTTTCTAATTTGATGCAATATTAATTTATATTCAAATTTAAGTACCCAAACATAGTTTAACGCAGATAAACATAACAAAACAAATTATTAAATAAACATAGCTTCATTGATTCACAATTTTTAATTCACATTTAAAAATATTCGAAATCGCAATTTTACACCATTTATATAAACCATTTAAAATATTTACACATGAATTCATGCAGACTTTTATAAAACACATAGATTTTTAAAAATACATAATCTGGACTTAATATTTTTAACTACTAGATTTTAAAATAACTTAAGTTAATAAATATTATATAAATTATATTATTTGCGAATAATAATAATAATCATAATAATAAAAAAATTCTTTACGTTTGTTTACTTTGGAGGATTTATAAAATAAATAAATAAATTTTATATTAATCAAAATTATTTAATTGTATTATATTTCACAATAATATTTAAAAACATTTTTACGCTATGTTTAAATTTGGGGGATTTTTATACTGCATTGGTTAAGTTTTTAAATTACTTTATGTAAGTTTATGATTTTTAAGAGTTAAGTTATCAAGTTAAATTATAAATGTATCAAGTAAAATGAAACTTGACAAAAGTTGAAAATAATAGCTAATTAATATGAGACAAACTGAAAAATATACATGTTTAAGGTAATATGCACAGTTTTGGCGGCTAAAGAGCTATTTACCTTTGACCTCGATGATTAAAACAACAAAACTATTAAAATTTTAAAGATCAAAATCCTATTTTAATAATTAATTATCGAATTTATCAATTGGAACCCAAATGCAAATTTTTCAAGGGCTAAGGTTGGTTATAGGCTAATAAAATCTTGCTGACCGCGATATTTGCAGTATTGCATCAACTATTTAACAACAAAAACATTCAAATTTTTTTTACAAAAGCGGGTTAATAACAAAGATTAAAAACATACATGGGCACGGGGGGTTGGGAGGGTTAACCCCCCCCCAAAAATTTTGAGAAGGGGGGTTTACTCAGAAGTGGGGGGGGAGAAAAGGTTAACCCTCCCCCCAATTTTGGAAAAATGAAGGAAAAAATGTCTTTAAAATGACTTCTAACTGCCTCCAAACTTAAGTTTTGAGGTCAAAATGAATGTTTTAAGCAATAAAAAGCTCAAAAATGCTAAAAAAAGGCTTTTTGACCTAAAATTAGCGTTTTTTACCTATTTTTCCTTCAAAATCGAAAAACGATATGGGTAAAATGCACTCCAGAAAAAAAAACGATATGGGTATTTTGCGTTTCTCGGATTTTAACCCCCCCCCCTAATTTGGTGTTTAACCCCCCCCCACTCCGGACCAACTTGCCCATGTATGATTAAAAACTGTATTTTAATAATTATTTATCAAATTATTTTATTTGAAACGTGGGGTGATTTGTTTAATAACGCCTATCTGACTATCTAGTACACCAACAAACTGTTTGAAGAAGCACTATCATAAATATTTTGACTTTTTTTGCCTGGGTATAACTTTTAAAAATTTAAAAAAATAACTGTGTAAATTTAATGATTTAAATGATATTTGGCATTTAGATTTTTTGAATTGACTGTACGTTACAAAAATTTTAATCCCATCGTCGCAGTCAATTTTTTTGCTTTTTTTTAAAGATTAAAAACTTACTGTCTTCATTACAAATAGGATTTTATTTGATGTTAAAACTGCAATCTCAAAAATCTTTACGTTTTCAAATTTTTATCCCTATCGACACAGTGCAGTAATAAAGTTTTTTAATAATCACTTTTTTTCTTTTTTGAACAGAGCAGGCAAATGTATGATTGACAATTACCCGTACGATTTCGCTTGAACGAAAACTTAAGCACACGTCCATATCTAGGACTAATATAGTTAATTTTAGGATGTTTTCCATCCTTGCTTAACACTTTAAACGGATTAATTGGGCCAAAATCTTGGGCCATAGTTTAAAATAACAATTTGTAATAAAATACCTTTTGTCAGCTTGTTTGGGCAAATACAGGACATAATCCCTCGTTTCCTGTATTAATTGGGGATAATTGGCGCCAACTGTATCCTTAATCCTTTCTTTACAGCTCCATTCCCGCTCAACACCTAGTGAGATCTGGAGGAGTGGGAAAACAAAAGGCCTCCGCCCATATACAGAATGAGCCCCGCAAAACTTTAATATAACCGGACAAGGAGTAGGAAGAGATAATAGCACCATAATTTTCCCTTATAGTTTTAAAATTAAAAGTCAAAATCAGACAAAATATGAAAAACAATACACGTAGGCAATAATTGAACAAAACATTTTGACAGGCAAAAAGAAATTTTAAAAAGAAAAGAAATATTTAAAAAAAAAACAGATTATTTTAAAAATGCGTGATATAAATATTTCAAACAATGTATTCAATCTACCCTTTTATCTTCTTGTTTTTTATTTGTGTTGTGTAAATTCTAAATTTTTATTAACGTAAACAGTGGACTCGGTGATCCTTTTTCCGGGCTGGCTATCGCGCGGAGGAACCTTTTTCCGTGATCCTTTTTCCTCAGGAACCTTTTTCCGTCAACCCTTCAAAATGCAGGTGCGAATATGGCTAAAAGAATGCTGCGCGGGCTTGTTATTAGAAAAGCGCGGCAGCGTTATTGGACATAAATGCGGGTGTTTTTTAATGCGCGCCGTTTCCTTTTGTGCGCGCGGGATTTCTTGGATTTAGAACAATGGATTTTGACCAGCGTGATTTGAAGCTTGAAATACACTTTAAACTACTCCATTTGTATTTGTAGGAATATTTTTATTGATTTAAATAGCTTTTGTAAAAAAAATTTAGTTTAGAAAAAAATGTTGACAAAATAATCTGTGCCATCACTCTTTAATTATTTATGATATTAGTATTAAAATAGGACAAAGCTCCGGGCGGTTGCTTCTGAAGCTCCTAAAAGCGGAGCTACGCTCCGGAGTTTCGAAGAACACAAGTTTTTATACTAAATGTTATTTAAGTCATTAAACTTGCAATTATTGCTTATTATTATTATGAATTTAAATTACTAAATGTTATTTAATGTTATTATACTTGCATCTTTGATTTGACATACTTGCAATTATTTTTTTCGTTTTCCTTCCATTTTTTATTAATAAATCCATTGATAAAAACAAAGGGAAAAATTTGCTAAGAAAAAAATGAGTAGCTTTGCTGGCTACAATGCCAATTAAGCTAAAATGCGTTCTTGCTTGCTTTGGTTTAAATTAAGTTTAAGTTTAAATAAAGTTTAAGTTTTGCTTTGCTTTAAATCGTGTTTTTTTGCCAGAATAAAATTTCAGGATATAAATGTTTGCGTAATAGTCGTAAGTAAAAAGAATAAAAAAAGATAAAAAGTCCTAATATTTAAAATTTACACACGTTCTCTTATAATGATAGGTGCGGCGGAACTGTGCTAAATCAACACGCTGCCCATTATCAATATAAAAAGTAAAACAGTGTGAAAGGTGGAACAACCTTTTTTATGGTATTTTGGTTTACTTTCGGTAATTAAACACCATATCCTTTTATAAAATCACACTATTTATCGGAAAAATAATAACCGATAAAACTTTTTTGAATACTAAAAGACTATAAATAACTTTTTAAATATATAGCCATTATAAAGTTGTTATTGCAAATAAATTTTTCTATTATTTAAGTTTAAAATGACAGGTGTTATTGCCCACAATATAAAAATTTTAAAAGCCGTCGCCTGAAGTAATTTAACTTGATAAATTATCTCACATCTTAAGGTGTTATTGTTTTTACCACAAACAAATTAAGCGGCACACTTACGATCATAAAACTGCTGATTGTTTTGCTAAATACACGTTTTTAGAAGTAAATTTGTATATTTTTGTCTTGCTCGAAAAATATGCGTTTAATAAAAATTTGATTGCTGAATGGAAAATGGGCATATAATTTCCATGAAATTAAAAACAAAGCATATTATACTGTTTATATATTAATAAATTTAATTTAAATTAAATTTAAGCATGCTTTTTAATCATTTTTTTAAAATATAATTGTAATTTTTTTTTGAAACAACATTAATGGGCTCATTAATTTTTCTTCAGTGATAAACTACAGAAACCAAATATACAGCCGTATTCTTTAACAGGCGAGGCTTCACCGGGCGTGCCATGTACATCTTCATGACAATAGACTGGATGGTTTTTTTATTTCTTCTTTAAAAACATAAATAAAACGACTTGTACTGCTTTAGACTAAATATATAGATTAAATTCTGTTAATAAACCTCAGATTACTTGTAAAATGAGTTAATTTTTAGAAATTTTCAGTTTTAATTAATTTTAACTTGCGTTTAACAAAAGACAAAAATCTTGCACATCCATTGTCTTCAGATCTGCATGACACACCTAACAAGAGCTCGCCGGTTTAAGAATACGGCTCATAGAATAGAATAAAAATAGTTTACTTTAAGTTATTTTTTATTAGAATTGGTTAGTAGACAAAACACAAAACGAAAATAGAACATAGCAGCACATTGTAGCAAAACATTTAAAGAAAGAACAAAAAGTTTTATTTTAATTTTCAAAGCAGAAGGATTTTAACTTAAATCATTTTATAATTTCGAAACTAATTTTAAATTTTAGTACTGGGCCTGGGGCTGCTAGCGGAAATAAATATAAAGAACGGCTTGTCACCATGCTTAATTTTTTGTATTGCCTCTTTATTTTTTATGGGAGCTGCGTTTTGTCTGCAAAGAAAAAGACTCTAAAAATGTGCGGTACTCATGTATTTTTAGAAGAAAATCATCGATTTTACGTGTTCGATTTTAATTCATCATAAATGTACAGGTTTATTGGTCATTTTATGTCTTCAGAAAATTTGATGAGGTTGTATGTACATGGTTTTAAGAGCCGTAAACAAGAAATTTGAAGCCATTGAATAATTTTATAAATTTTAAGCGGCGACGAAATGAAATAAAGCCCTAAATAAAAAAAATTTTGCTTAGGTTTAGCAATAGGCTTAATTAGTATAAATTTTAGCGGGTTTTATTTTCGGCTCCAAATTTCTAATTTACTTTCAAATTTACGTACGATTCAAAGTATCAGTTTCAAGTTCCTTCGCCTACTTCAACCCTAAATCGCCGAGGCCAGCCAGACGTAATATTTTTCTGTGAGTCTCATGGCGTTATTTCTGTTTTTTATATTTCAAACCGTTCAAAAAATAAAGCATACGAAATCAACAACAAGTTTTCCAGACGCACTATCATTATTATTTTTCTTTCAATTGTATTAATACTGCACAGTTAAAAGTATATTCTTTTATTTTTTTTAAAGAAAGAACATATTCGCTTAGCAACGAGCAACGACGAGTTTTCTGTTTAAAAAAAACTTCCGATTTGCAAATTTGTTTTGAAGAAAAACGTTTAAATGAACAATACATACTGAGATATTTCAAGGATTTATTCAATAACTTGAAAATGTAGTTTTAAAGAAATAATTTAATTTGTTCTTAGTTTTAAAATATTTAAATATTCCAAATGTTGCATAAAAGTGTGAAAAAAATTAAGAATTTTTGTCTAATATAAGAAAACAAGTTGTTGCTTGTATATTTTTGGTAGTTGAATTAAAACTCAATAAAGCCATTTATGAAAACAATAAAACCTTAAAACACGCAGCGAATAGCATAATGGCTTTATAGTTTCTTAAAATTGTTAGGGAAATTGATGGAGATTTTGAATGGAAAGTCATAAATTTAGCATAATGTAAATTGGAAAAAATAAACCTTAACTGAAAGTTTTGTTTTTTAAGCACAAAACTGGAATCAAATTTTAGAAAATAAAGATTTAAAAACATTTTAAACGCCGGTGGAATGAGCTTCATGTTTTTGTCTTATACCTTTATTTATGGACCTAGCATGATAAAACAAAGATAGTCGCTCCCACAATAAAACAAAATTCCTTTCAGATTAAATTCATCATTAAATTCATTTTATCGTAAATTTTGTAAACCGGAAACACCACAATAATAAATATTTATGTGAAAAAATTTACCGGCTGTTTTGTATCAAATTAAAACATTGCAAAATATTTTTCTTTCTATCCAACCCAAAAAAAAAATTAATCATGAAAAAATCTTAGTTACACAAGAAAATATCATTAAACAATGGTCAAAAGCTTACAAAAATATTATATTATTGTTCTAATATTTTTATTAAATCTCCGATTTTTCTGAAAATTTGGTAAAAATTTTATTTTCACAACGAATTTGAATTAAGCCCCGGAACCGCCTATCCAAAATTTGTTATGGTAGGGGGGTCCATTGCAATTTGTACACTACCAGCACTGAGACGTTAAACAGGCTGTGTAAGACGCGGTATAATTCAGACAGGGTTAAGAACCGTTAAAAAATCAGCTCAGAAAAAAGTCTAAAGACATTTTTTTTAATTTCAAAAAAAATATGTTTTTTGTATAGCAAATTAGTTTTGTCATGCTCTTTGCAATTCAACAATTTTTTAGTACAGCAATCTTATCTTAACATAGTGATGTCACGACAATTTAATTTTCCAAAGTAAAACGACAAAATATTAATTTCTTTATCCTGGCTGCACACGATATCTTAGTTATGTTGTTATAAAAATAATTCCGAATATTTTTCTAAATTTTATAAGATTGTTTTAATTATAATATGCCGTTTAATTTATAATGACGTAAAGTTTCTACTGCTCATGTTGATCAACGCTGATTTTAATGAAATATTTTATTTAAGGATTTCGTTTAGAAACCAACAAAACTGCATTAAAATTTAAAAAAAAATATTCATTTTTTGTACTTTAGATTTCGTTCAGAAATTATAATATATTTTTAAATTAATTTTACACTCTCCAAAACCATATTATTTTAGTTTGTGCGGTATAGAGTCAAACTTTTTGTCCTCGATTTTGATGATTTTTTAGTGAAAACCTTACCATTTCTCTTAATAGCTTACAAAACTGTTTTTGTCAAAATATCTCCAGTGGTTCAAGAGATATTATTCTCCGAAAATGCGTTTTTTTGGTGATTTTGTACTTGAATAATTTCTTAATGAGTATAAAAATTTAATTTACAAAATAAAACACTCTCTACTTTCATTGTACACCTTGATTGTTACTATTGATGCAGTGTTTGTTGAAATATTGTGTTTTTCATACATAAAACCTGCGATTTTTCGCCAAAACGACAAAGTGTGGGAATTTATTTCATTTGTGGCAATTTTAAGCAAAGTTTATCGATTATGAGCGAGTAGCACTCGTGTTTGAATTGGTAGCGTTGCTGATCTCATGTATATTTTGGACGTTTTTGAGTCCCGGGTAATTGATTTTTTTTTATAAAAATTACAAATTTTTACTTTAGTTTTTTAAAATATTTGTTTTGACTTTTTGTATCTCAAAGCTATTAGTTTTGTTTTTAACGCTCTCTGGAAATTTTTTTTTCACTGGAAATTTAATACGTAATCAAATATAATTTAAATAGCTTTTTAAAACATATAAGAATGAGTAAATTTGTTCGCCGTTTTAAATGTAATTGTGATGAAAAAAGGTGTTTCAACTTTTTTTGTTTGAAAGTGGAATTCATTCTTTGTCTTCAGATTTATGTGAGGAGTTATCAGTTAAAAAATTGTTAAAATGGTTTTTGGATTATTTTTTAAGTCACACAGAATAAAATGTTTTCTGCCCAAACAATACTTTTTTTGGTCTTAAATGATCCGCCAAAACGGGATTAAGTTCCGTCTTTAAAGTCTTGCCATAAAAAATGGGATTAAATGTTCCACCAAAATCGGGATTTTTTTTCCTAGAATTTTTTGGCGAAAAAATCGCAGATATTTTTGTGCTGAAAACGCAATATCTCAAGCGTATCAATAGCCATCAATCAAGGTATCAGATGAAAGCATAAAATTGCCGTTTTATTTAAAGGATTTTTTTGTAACTTAATTTTTTATATTCATTAAGCAATCATGGGTGACGCGGGAGCGTCACAAGGCGATTTAGCCCCGTGGCGCCGCGCCAACCATAATTAGAGAACGTGGGTAAATTTTGAAATTCAGAACCTTCTTCTTCTTCTTATTATTATTATTATTATTCCAGCGCACCATCCTTAAAAGCGATATTCCTCATTCGTTACTGATTCATCAAAAATAAACATGGGCTCATAAAGAAAGAAGAAGGAATTACGCAACTTTCTTAGGAAGCACTTTTTTGATTTAGGTCCTTGTTATCGATTTATTGATCAAAATAAAAAATTTGAAAAATAGACAAATAAAAACTTCCAACCGCACAATAACAGACTTTTGGCAACAATAAGGATTGTACAAAGCAAACAACCAACATCCCCTCATAAAAACCACACAAAAAAAGCAGACGGGTTTTAATTGGTGGCAGAAACAGAACAAGTTCCCAGCGCCATCTGCTTCAACCGCGCGGAAATCGGCGAAAACAACAGAGTACTTTTTTAATTCTTGCATTGCTGATGACAAAATTAATTCAAAATTTTATTTATTAAAAAATAATAATAAGCGTCGGTGGCGCGGGAGCGCCACGTGCCGGTAATCATCGGTGGTGCGGGGTGCCATATTGTAATTTAACCCACGGCACCGCGCCAACTATACTTAGAGAACGTGAGTAAATTTGGTTTTTCATGTTCATCATCTTTTTCTTATTATTTGGCGCACTTTCATATTATACTAATCATTGGCGCACGGCATCGCGCCAACTATATTTGGAGAACGTAGGTAAACTTTGTCTGGAGCGCCACTGCACCGCACTAACTATAATTAAACAACGTGGGTAAATTTCGTAATTTCAATTATCATCTACTTATTATTATTTTTTATTTTAAAAAGTATATCTCGGCAACGGAACGATTATAAACATATGTCATTGCGCAGCTAAAACTATAGTTTATTAGGTTATTTTGTTAATTTCGATTAAAAATAGTGGTGGACTAGCCCTGAAAAATGCTCTAAAAATAAAGCAGAAAAAAGGGGAGATTTTTGCCTGGGAGTATGTTTAGAAAAAAGATGTGATCTAGTCTTAGATGGATATTATGTGGACTATAGAAAATTTGCATTTGGTTTGGCCAGCTGCTCACTAAATAAAAATTTCTACCATATGATAATGATTTGTTTATACATTGATCTAATCACACAGCACTGTTGCAATTTTTTTAGTTTGATAAAATGTCAATTGAAAAAATTATACTCACAGCAATTTTGACAAGCGCGAAATCGCCACTTTTTCAAATTTATAGTTGTTTCTTACACATACAAATATAACCTTCAAATTTAAAAAGTGGCGTTTTCGCGCTTGTCAAAGATTACTGTGACTATAATTTTTTCAATTGACATTTCAAAAAAAAAAAATGCAACAGTGCTGTGTGATTAGATCAATGTATAAACAAATCATTATCATATGGTAGAAATTTTTTATTTAGTGAGCAGCTGGCCAAACCAAATGCAAATTTTCTATAGTCCACATAATGTCCATCTACAGACTAGTCAACATCTTTTCTGTCTAAACATACGCCCGGGAAAAATAATCGCCCCTTTTTCCTGCTCTATTCTTAGAGCATTTTTCAAGGCTCGTTTTTTTCCGCTACAGAATGATTTAAAAAGTTCCATTTTCGGAGGGTCATATATCCTGAGCCGCCAAAGTTATTTTCACAAAATTTTTTTTTAGTTTTTGGGGCAGGGGTAAGGTTTAAAAAGTTGTCAAAATCACGGACAAAACGTTTGACTCTGTACCGCAGTTTTAAGACCGTTTTCAAATAAAGTCACTATTGACAAAACTATTCGTTAAGCGTGTTAATTTTTAATATGCTCGATTTAGAGATATTAATTGATGTAGTACGTACTACGTGGGTGTTTAG
>JASAMX010031346.1:0-27053 GCA_030248175.1 Microlaimidae sp. YZB2_3
ACTTTTATTAAGCCTTTAATCAAAATAATATTATGTTTTTCGTATTACCAAGTGTCTGGCAGTTACAAATATACTTTTATTTTTTTAATGCTAACTACCAATTTTTTATAGTAGCCGTTCAAATACCCACCAAATTTTAGTTGTGAAAAAATTAAAATTTTTGAAAAACAACTTATTTTAATAAAAATCAATTATATTACAATTTTTTTTGATTTTTAAGTTTTGTGTAGGCTTAGGAACAATAAATGGGTGAAAAACTAAGTTTAAATTAGCGTTTATAGCCAAACAAATTATCTTTTTCATGTTTTTGGTGGTCCATGTGACTTTCGAATTTTTACTTTTTTTGAAAATTTTTGAGTTTTTTCAGCATTGTTAAAACATAGTTTTTAAATTAGTTTGTTGGTTTGCAAATTTTTTTCTTAACATCATAAATTGCACATGCCGAAAAAGTCCATTTTTGGGTATAAATTGGCTCATAACTTTTTACCAATAGTTTAAATCTCAAAAATAACCACAAAAATGAGGTCTACGTGTTGTATTTAGGCTATAATAATGTTTTACAACTTGTATTTACTGCTAAATCGGTCAAATCGAATTTTGGTACACGTATGGAACTTGTACCATGACCTTTGTCTCATCCTCAGGCTTTAATTTGAAATGTTACCAAACCATTCATATTACACTCATCTTTCTTTCTTTCCTTTAACTACAATTAAAATTTATTTATGTATTTAACAACCTTTAAAAACAAAAACCATAAATGCGCCCACAATGAAGAAAAAGATTAGCACAACAAGAATAATGAAACAGACTATAAACACTAATTATCATAAAGCAAAGCCAGGAAAAACAATTTTGCATATTGATGGGGAGTATTATAGGTTACACCGAGAGGATAAGAGCAAAAAAAGAATTTAAGAAAAGAGTAAAAGAATACCTAATCAGATAAATTATAGTAAGTACAAGTGACATATTTAACAAAACAAACTGCCATCCAAACTGAATAAATCAAGTAAGTAGGAAGCATCTAAAGATTCTGAAAGACAGAATATATGCATGTGTATTTGTGATACAAAGAGTCGCCAGTTTGTGATAAACATAAAAAGCATAAGTGAGGATCTTAAATAAAAGTTAAAAGAATAAAAACAGAAGATTTAAGCTTATGATCACCAAAGGAATTAATAAAATCAACAAAGCTGTAATAAAATGTAAAAAAAAAATTTAAAATAAGATAAAATATATTTATAACAAATAATATGTAAAACCATTCAAAAAATGAAAAAGTCCGGCAAAATAAAAGAAGTCCGGCCTGGACCAGACCAAAAATGGCCAGATATCTGCCCTCGACCGGACCTGATATCCAGTTGGGCCCTACATAGGGGGGGTAGGGTGGGGCATACATAGGCAAGTTGTTCTGGAGCGGGGATGGCAAATTAGGGGGGAGTGGTTAAAATCCAAGAAATGCAAAATACCCATATTGTTTTTTTTTCTGGAGTGCATTTTACCCATATTGTTTTTTGATTTTAAAGAAAAAATAGATAAATTTATTATTTAGCAAATATTACTGTAGACTTTGCTTCAAGACCCACTTTTCCAGTTAAATTGAAAAATTGGGGCTTGGAGCTGGGCTTGAACCAGCGACCCTTCCCTCACCGTGGGAACGCTCTGCCACTGAGCTACCCAAGCCACAGGAATATTTGGCTAAATCACTCTTTTATAGCCGTGGTTAAACAGCATCGCGCTGTTATTGTTTTATTGTTTATTTGTGCAACCTGCCGTCCGGCCGGTTGATAACACAAATAACAAGACAGCAGAAAGAGTGAGAACTGCTGGTTTTATTGTATTTTTGTAGCGGCTTTTGATTTTTGTAAATTTATTATTTAGCAAATATTACTGTAGACTTTGCTTCAAGACCCACTTTTCCAATTAAATTGAAAAATTAGGGCTTGGAGCTGGGCTTGAACCAGCGACCCTTCCCTCACCGTGGGAACGCTCTGCCACTGAGCTACCCAAGCCACAGGAATATTTGGCTAAATCACTCTTTTATTGCCGTGGTTGAACAGCATTGCGCTGTTATTATTTTATTGTTTATTTGTTCGACCTGCCGTCCGGCCAGTTGATAACACAAATAACAAGACAGCAGAAAGAGTGAAAACTGCTGGTTTTATTGTATTTTTGTAGCGGCTTTTGATTTTTATTATCAACCGGCCGGACAAATTTACAAAAATCAAAAGCCGCTACAAAAATATAAAAAAATAGATGTAAAAAAACGCTAATTTTAGGTAAAAAGATCCTTTTTATTGCATTTTTGAGCTTTTATTGCCTAAAACATTCATTTTGACCTCAAAACTTAAGTTTGGGGGCAGTTAAAAGTCATTTTGAAGACATTTTTTCCTTAATTTTTCCAAATTTGGGGAGGGGTAACCTTTTCCTCCCCCGACTTCTGAGGGGGGGGGGGGTTAAACCCCCTTTCTCAGAATTTGGGAGGGGGGTTAACCCACCAAACTGCTCCCACGTGCCCGTCCATGTATGGGATAGAATCCACCCCTTTTAGCCAGGGACGTAGCCCGGGGGGGGGGGGGCCGCCCCCCCCCGAAACGGTCGGACAGGAGGAAAAATAAGGATAGTGGTTGAGCGGGGGGGGCGGCCGCCCCCCCCTGAAATGGTCGCCAGATAGTAAAATTTGGGGGTTTTCAGAGGCTAAAAATTCAAAATTTTCTAGCGCCTCGCTAATCGCTCGGCGCCAAACTTTAAAATAATTTTAGTACCCCAATGGACCCCCAAAACCAAGAATTTGTTCCGCTTCGCTTTGCTCAGCGGTCACTTTCTATAGTATACATACATATATACCTCGTTATTTATGTTGCCTGATGCTAATGTTATTTCAAAGTTAGTACAATAATTTTTATAAGTAATAAGTACTACACAGAAAGAAAAACAAACAATCATATTGTTTGATTTATGTACCTCCTCCCTCCTAAATTTTCCTGCCGCCTATAGCATTGGCTCGGATTTTTTCATATAGGTAGGTACCCCAGAAAACATGGAGCTGAGATGCTGCTCATGTGCTTTGGTTTACAATGTGGGTTTAGCCAAGGGGTCTGAAACTAACGTCTCTAAATTCCTTTTTTGTAAAATCCAGGCTCTGCCAATGTGTGCTTATGTAATTTTTAACTAAGAAAACATGTTTTTACCGCTAAAAACATTAGATAATATGTTATTAGGCCAAAAACAGTTTATTATACAGCTTTATCTACGTTTATCCCTGCTTTTTTAACGTTTTCAAAAATTAAGGGGGGCTCCGCCCCCCTCCCAAATTTCGGGGGGGGGGCGGAGCCCCCCCCCCCCCCTAAATTTTTTTTTGTACTAAAATCCGCCCCCCAAAATGAAACTCTGGCTACGTCCCTGCTCTTAGCCTCAAAATTTTGGACCCCCCCTAGAAAAAAATCTAGCCCCACCCTTTCCCCCAAAATTTTTAAATTTTGACACCCTACCCCTCTGGAATTCTAAATCAACCCCCCCTTCTGAGACAAATTTTTGGTATCAATTTAGATCAAAATTTACTGTCACAAACAGGGTTTTGTAGTTAAAAACAGTACTTTTGTGCACTTTTTATACATAAATAGCCTATTTTAGTATATAAAATTCCATTTTAGTGCTAAAAAACTTAAATAAATGATTTAATTTGACTTTGTTTGGAAACCGAACCCTCACCCCCTCTGGATTTCAAACTGGTCTCACAGTTACCCCCCCCCAAAAAAAAAAAGCTAGGGGGTACGGACCCCCTAGACCCCCCTCCTAGCTTTCAAAGGGTCAGTTACCTGGGGTAGCCACTCCCCTAGCTTGCCGATGCCGGGCCATGCTCATGTATGACTGTCATTTCTTTTAGGTATTAAAGTATTCTAAAACAATTTTTTGTAAAATTTTAAAAGTAGGAAAAATCGCATAGGCAAATTTCATGCAACAACTGCTATAAAATCTAAAAAGGGGAAAACTCTTGAGAAATTCCCCCCTTTTACTTTTATTAGCTTTTTTAAATACCTAAATATTTTTTTCTTTTATTTTTATTTCTTTAATGATCAGATAACAGAATTAATATTATACTAAGCATAGTCTATGCATAGTTTAATTCTACTGTTTTCCTCATATCATTATTTCTTTTCCTTTTTTTCTATTTTTTTTTCTTTTTTTTATTTTTTTTTCATCAACAACATCAATTCTGCGACTTAACAAAATTTAACAACATATCAATGAACATAGCTATCTGATATGACTTTAAAGGTTCAATAAGAGCTCTTATTTAAGTCAGCTCTTATTTTAAATACTAGGTATAACATGCTAAAAGTTTGTACAGCTATGTTTTATGGTATGCTGCTAGTAGGGTATATAATGCCGCAATTTGTTTTTTAGATTTGAGCAAGATCTGGAAAAATTTTGAAAAGGGGAAAAAATTATGTGATCATATTTCACACACGTGTTTTTGTGTCTAATTTTGGGTTAATCAAATTTTATAAGTGAATTTGTGACCGCGCTGGTTTTGTAAATATGGTAGATTAAAAAAATTATGCGGAATTTCATTGTCACGCGAAATTTTTGTATACAATTTAGAAAAAAATAAAAGTGGAACCGCCTGACTTTTGGAACCGCCTGACTTTTGGAAATCTAAAAAAATCTTATTTTTAAGTTGATTAAAAAGTACATAAAAATTTGTTTACCAATAGAAAATGTACCTTCTTTTTTAAAAACACGTTATTTTTTATTTTAAATGGGCTTATACATTACATAATATTTTACAAAAATAAAATTCACAACAGTCCCAAAATAAGATTTATATGTGTTTATGTTTATTTAATTTTGAATTGGTCAAATTAAATGTCAACACACAATAAATGGGACTTATATTATATATATATCAGGGACGTAGCCAGGGGGGGAGGTGGGGGGGACAGGAGGAAAAATAAGGGTAGTGGTTGGGCGGGGGGGCGGCCACCCCCTTCCCCCCCGAAATGGTCACCAGATAGTAAAATTTGGGGGTTTTCAGAGGCTAAAAATTCAAAATTTTCTAGCGCCTCGCTAATCACTTGGCGCCAAACTGTAAAATAATTTTAGTACCCCAATGAACCCCCAAAAACCAAAAACTTGTTCCGCTTTGCTTTGCTCAGCGGTCACTTTCTATAGTATACATACATATATATCTTGTTATTTATGTTGCCTGATGCTAATGTTATTTCAAAGTTAGTACAATAATTTTTATAAGTAATAAGTACTACACAGAAAACAAAACAAACAATCATATTGGTTGATTTATGTACCTCCCCCCTCCTAAATTTTCCTGCCGCCTATAGCATTGGCTTGGATTTTTTTCATATAGGTAGGTAGGTACCCTAGAAAACATGGAGCCGAGATGCTGCTCATGTGCTTTGATTTACAATGTGGGTTTAGCCAAGGGGTCTGAAACTAACGTCTCTAAATTTCTTTTTTGTAAAATCCAGGCTCTGCCAATATGTGCTTATGTAATTTTTAACTAAGAAAACATGTTTTTACCGCTAAAAACATTAGATAATAGGTTATTAGGCCAAAAACAGTGTATTATACAGCTTTATCTACGTTTATCCCTGCTTTTTTAACGTTTTTAAAAATTAAGCGGGGGCTCCGCCCCCCCCCAAAAGGGGGGGCGCAGCCCCCCCCCCCTAAATTTTTTTTTGTACTACAATCCGCCCCACCCCCCCCTAAAATGAAACTCTGGCTACGTCCCTGGTTTGTAGTGTTTGCAATATACATGGCTGCGCCCAGGATTTTGTAACAGGAAGGAGGAGGAGGAGGTGGCATACAGGGAATTTTTTACTGTTTCACAAAAAATGTATCCTCCAGAAAAAAACGAAGCTCTCATACCCCCCCCAGTTACCCCCCCCACTCGACCAACTCCCATACTCCGCCCCCCCCCCCCGCATTTATCCAGTGCTCTCGCCCCCCAAAAAACTCTATCTACGTCCCTGTATTTTTTAAAATCACATGTATGCTCTCTCTATATATCTATATATATACAGACCTGTGCACGGTTTCAAAATGCCCCCCCCTGCTTTATTGGAGGATTTGCCCCCCCACGTTTTATTGCCCCCCGTGGAAAAATGAAAAAAAAGTATCCAAAAATTATGACGCCATTTTTTTACCTATTATGACGCCATTATTGCAAAATTTTTGCAGTTTTTAGCCTATTTCAATGCAATTTAAGCTATTTTAGACCTATTTTTACCTTATTTTCGCTTTTTTTGTCCTTTTTTTCCCTTTTCCTTTCTTTTTTCTTTTTTTCTCCTTTTTTTCTCTTTTTTTTCTTTCCCCCCTGCTTGCCCCACCCCGTTTTATTGCCCCCCCTGTTTCAAAAAAATTGCCCTCTGTGCATAGGTGGGCAGCCTCTCGGATTTTGAGGGGGGTCAAATTTTAGGGGGGGGTGTCCGGAAAGACCCAAATTTTGAGGGGGGTGTACCCAATATTTCCGCGCTGCCTTAAAATGGGCTTAAAACGCGTAAAAAAATGTAAAGCGAGCTTATAAATGCTTTAAAACTGTGTAAAATTGAAATAAGACCTTATTGCAACTTACAAATTGTATTTTTTTAATTCTTTTATTAATAATGTGTTTATATATTCTTAATAATTAGATTAGGAATCATAGTTTTTTTTTAATAATTACGTAATAATAGAATAATAATATTATTGTCTTGATTATAAAGTCAAGTATCACAAAACTTTTTAATCCATAATCTTATATTTAATTAAAGATATACATACATGGGCGTAGCCAGGGGGGTCTAGACCCCTCTTTTAGGTCGGCAAAGGGAAAAATTTGGGGTTAGACAAACCCCCCCCCCCTATTTGCAGTGGCTACCCAGGATTTCATTTTGGGGGGTCTGGGGGCGCTACTAACCCTGAAGGGGGGTCTGGGGGCGGCAGCCCCCAGATATAGGGGGTCTGGGGGGCGAGAGCCCTCCAGCGGGGTCAAGGGGCGGAGCCTCTTGTCAGGGGTGTCCGGGGGGCAGAATGCCCCTGGGGGAGAAAATTTTTAATTTAAGGCGCTAAAATACACTTGAAATTTTAATTCCAGATGATACTTATTACAAAATTTAAGGTTTCTTATACCTACACATTCAAAACATGTGTTTAAAACGTTAATTAAAGGATAGCAGTGTTTATTGTAGTTTTATTAAACTGTATACCTTAACTACTGAACGGGATAATCGATTTGTAATAGAAATACTAATATAAAATGTCAATTAACAATTTTTTTAGTCGTTTTAAAAATTTTTCTCCAGGAGGCGAATTTAGGGGGGGTGTCCCCGGGTACCCCAAGTTTAGGGGGGGGTGTCAGCAATATCCAAAATTTGGGGGGGGTATAAATAACCCTCCAACCCCCCCCCCCTGCCCACCTATGCCCCGTGCCCCCCCGTTTTGGAATGGCCCCCCATTATAACCCGGGGGGGCAGTGCACAGGTCTGTATATATTAATAGCTAAATTATTATTTGTCATACCATTATCTGGTTATATAAGTAAAGCTTCATTTTAGTATAAAAACAAGTTTTGATATTAAATTTTAATCAAAATTGGCTGCTAATAATTAAAATTGGTTAGGTACTGCTAAGGTAATGCTGCCTAAAGTTTTGAAACATATTTAATAAGTTTCCACTCTCTTTCTCTTTTTTAGTTTTTTCAGTTTGAAACTTTTTGTGTAGTGATTTAAAAAGTATATAGCTAAATTTTTTGTCACATTCGTTCCAGTGTTATGTTGCCCAAAATTTTTGAAACAAATTATTCTGTTCAAATTTTGAGAATTGAGAAGAATTTTTCCCGATTTTGAGTGAATTAAAAAAAAAACTTTCAAAAGAAAAGAGGCTCTTGCTGTTGTGAAAACAAATATTTTTCAACTAAAAACCGTGGATTTACATTTTTTTTTTCTAAGCCTAAGCAAAACCAAACATTAAACAAAACTGTACTGTGTTGTGGTATATTTCTAATTACTGGTGTTTTTTTAATTAAAGAATAAAAACTTTATTTCTTCCTAAGCCTAAGCAAAGTATAAAATTTAAACAAACATTATCATAAATTTTTCGTTCGCGCGACACCAGTTGTATTTTTAGAGTAAGAAACTCCTATGAAAAGGTTGTTCATACAATCGCACTCAAAAAGACGGGTATTCGAAGACAATATGATAAAGACGCAGGTAATTTAAAAGGCAACACTCCCTCACACCAATAACCAGACCTGTGCACGGTCTGGAAATTCCTCCCCCCGCTTTATTAGAGGATTTTCATCCCCCGACCGAAAATGAAAATGTAATTCACAAATTATGGCGCCATTTTTTACCTATAATGACGGCATCATCGCAAAATTTTTGCATTTTTAGCCTATTTCTATGCATTTTAAGCCATTTTATTTTTAACCTTTTTTTCCTTTTTTCCCCCTTTTCCCCTTCCCCCCTTTTTTTCCCTTTTTTTTCTCTCTCCCCCCCTCCCCCTAGGCATAGATGTTTTTGTCGGGTACGCTGGGGGGGGGGCCCCCCCCGGGGGAAGGCCAAGGGCCGGGGGGCCGACCCCCCCTCACTCGGGGGCGACCCCTATTTTGCTTTTGGGGGTCCCCCCCCTTTGGCTTTTTTGTCCTATTTTTCAGCAAAATTTTTTAAACTCAATAATTTAAGTGTTTTTAGGTCTAGTATTGAATTTTATGTATTAAAACAGCCTATTTAGGCCTAGGAGTTTTTTTTTAAACACTGTTTTTAACTAAAAACCTGTGTTTTTGACAGTAAATAAAAAAATATACTTCCAAATGGGGGGGGGGTGTTCGGGAGGGGGGGGGGGGGAGGCCAGGGGGGGGCCTTTCTGGGGGGGGGGCCCCGACCACCTGATTTTTCCAGAGGGGGGGGGGGTCCCCCCTGTCCCCCCCCCCAAAAACATCTATGCCCATAGGTGTTTTTGGTCGGGTCCGCTAGGGGGGTCCACCCCCGGGTGGAAGGTCAAAATTTTTTACGGGGTTCCATGGGGGTCTGGACCCCCTGGATTTTTAGGGAGGTCGACCCCGGGTGCGAGATTTCAAATTTAGGGGGGAGGCGGTCAGGGAGGTCCAATTCTTTAACAAAACTTTTTTAACTCAATAATTTAGGTGTTTTTAGGTCTAATATTGAATTTTATGTACTAAAATAGCCTATTTAGGCCTAAAAAGTATTTAAACACTGTTTTTAAATAAAAAACCGTGTTTTTGACTGTAAATAAAAATATATACTTCCAAATTGGTCGGGAGATGGGGAAGAGGGGGGGTCAGCCTCGCTAGGGGGGAGTCAGGCCGGACCGCTCTCGAACTTCGAGGGGAGGGGGCCCTTTGATTTTTGGTAGGGGGGCCGGGGGGTCCAAAATTTTGGCTCTAGGGGGGGGTGGGTGGACCCCTCTGTTCCCCCATCCCAAAACACCTATGCTGCTGCCCCCCCGTTTTATTGCCCCCCCCCCCGTTTCAAAAAAGTTGCCCCCGTTTTTGAATTGCCCCCCAATAAAATTTGGAGAGGGGTCAATGCACAGGTCTGAATAACTATAGCTTTTTAATTTTTTTGATATTTTGTTTGTAGCTTTTTAAATTCTCTATTTTTAATTAAAAAAAAACACGGTCAGTTTATACAACTTTTCTTTGTGATTTTCAGTATTGACATCCAGAAATAAATAAATAAAATTTATCAAAAAAAATTTTGATCACTTAAAAAGATTTTGCCAATTATACTGTTAACTCTTACTATTTATACTTTCAGACTTTTTGTTTAAATGCTTTCATATCAAAGCTGCCACACGTAACGTAAACTAAATCTAATGCCAAAAACCTTAAAAGTGCCGAAATGGATTCTTGAATCTTTAATCAAAATAGCTATGAATCAGTCGAATCGCCACAAGTATTTTAATAACAGAATACAAGGTATAATTTTTTAATTATCAATTTTTTTGTTTCTTTGGGTATTATATTTCATCAAGTAAAGCATAGATTTATGCTATTAAATAAATGGTTGGTAAATATATTTCACCCAAACCAATTGAGTTGCACAGACACTGATTACAAGACTGCGGTGAAGTTTGCATTTATTGATGCTTTTCGCAGGCAGAAGAATCCAGTTTACTGCTGGCTTTTGCGCATGTATATTACATAATTAGACTTTTATGTCTGTTTAAAAATAATTAAGTACAGAATTAGACTTTTATGTCTGTGTAAAAATAATTAAGACCAGAAAAATTTTCAAATAAGAATATCTTGCTACAATACCAAACCTGTGCACTGCGCCCCGCCCCCCCCCTCCCTGGCGTTTTATTGGGTGGAAAGCAATTTCAAAACAGGCGGGCACGGGGGAGGAATTTTTTAAAACGGGGGGGGCAAGCAGGGGAGAAAGAAAAAAAGAGAAAAGGAGAAAAAAATATGGGAAAAGGGAAAAAACGGACACGGGGGGGGGGGGGCAAATTCTCCAATAAAGCGGAGAGGGCATTTCCAGACCGTGCACAGGTCTGCAATACAGTTGATTTATACAAAGGTTTTATTAATGTATAGAACTTAAGGTTAGCTAATGAGTGATATAATTAACATCTGAATCAACCACTAAGGAAATATGCTCACTTAATTTTTTTTCCCATTTAGTCATTTTTGAACAGACTTTAATGGACTAGGATTGACTCCCTAAAAAAGAACTTTCAATTTGTCATTTACTCGGGATGGCCACCATCGTGGGAAAGTTGGTTCGAAGTAAAGGGAGCTAAACCCGGATTTAGGGAGAGTGGTTGGGGTTTAAAATCCAAAAAAAAAAAATTTTACCCAGATCGTTTAACCAGAGTGCATTTAACTCATCGTTTTTCAATTTAAAAAGAAATAATTTTAAAAAACTTTAATTTTAGGTTAAAAAGGCGTTTTATAGCATTTTTAATTTTTAATTGCATAAAACACTCTTTTTGACCTTAAAATTTAAGTTTGGAGGCTGTTAAAAATTATTTTTAAAACATATTTGAAAATTGGGGAAGGGGAAGTAACCTTTTCTTCCTCCCCACTTCTAAGTGTGTGGAGGTGTTAATTTCCCCCCAACCCCCTCTCGAACATGTATAGGGGCCACGCCTATACCACCGCCTATGCTTTCCTATGATTATATTATATATAATAGAATAGATTAAAAATATTTTGAGGAAACAAGCGTGGATACGGTCATGCTGGAACTTCGAAAAATAACAGCGATACTGCTTCCTATGCTCCTGGTCAATATGAAAACGACAGGTAAGTAGAAAAAATCAGGTCTTTAGACCATTATTACCTGTATATGAAAACGACAGGTGAGTAGAAAAAATCACGTCTTTAGACCATTATTACCTGTAAGGTGATGTTTAAAATACTCGCTGTTGATTTATTTCAGAAGCATTTGTTTCATCTGTTTTTCAGCAATAAACAAAATCTTTCATATTTATTTTTATTTACCGCCGTATTCAGGTTTTTGTTTGAAACGAGAACATATTTTCACTAAACGTGCCAGGAAAAAACAAACAAGGGGTCATGCATTAAACAGGAAATTTTAGAACGAAATGTCATGTGATATTTATTTTATGAAATACCAGAACCTTCATAATGCAAGAAATAATTTTTTTGTTTTAAATAAAAGTTGATGTCGTAAACTCCAAAGACAAAGGTTACCTCCAATTTTTAAAATTTGAGTAGTTTTTAGAACCATAAACGCTAAACGTAATTTTTTTCTAATTATAACCCGTTGAAATTTTAAAGCTTAGGCTAGTGTAAGGAAATACTACGTGACAATAACATAGAAGACGATCTATTAAATTAGCGGTTTTCCTTTTAACATCATAAGTGTAGTCACAAAGGACGTAATAAGGTGTTAGAGTTTGAAGGGGTAGGGCGGCCACCGCCCCTTCTCCCGGAAATAGTCGCCAGGTGAAAATTTTGCCGTTTTCAGAGGCTTAAGTTTCAAAATCTTCTTGCGTCTTGCTAAAACGCCTAACTACAAAATGCTTTTTGTACCGCCATTGACCCAGAAAAATGTCAAATTTTTTTCTAGTGTGATGGCTATAAAATTGGGTCAACTATAGGGCAGAATAAACCTGAGAAAACACCAACTAATTATTTCTAGATATCGTCAACTTTCACACCTGACCTAGCGATGCAACTTTTTACATCTCCTTTCCTTGATGTTAAATCTATGGTACTTAATATTTACGCAAATGTGTATCGTGCTTTAATTCAAACTTAACTATTTTAACAAACTAATAATAATTTTAGTTTTTTAACACACACTGCTTTAGACGAGATAATTGGAATAGCGAGCACGGGAATATCGGTTTTAAACGGGGAAAACGCGGTCGCGGTGGCGGAATGAAACACCCACCAGGTTTAACCGGCAAAGAAATAGGACTCTGGTACGCGAGCAGACAGAAAAAGAAAGCGGATTATTACGACAAATACGAAGTATACACAGAAATGTTTAAATAAAAAAATTATTCAAAAAAATGTTCTTGGTAACGGGAAAAATTGAATAGTACGAGTAAGTAATGTATGTCCTTTATATCGATTATTATTTTAGCGCCCTGTAATATCATTTACATCCGAAGAAGAAAAACGTGTCCAGGATCTTTTGTCCCAGATGAAAAACGAGTTCAAAGATGGGACAGGACGAGAAACAGTCCAGAAACTCCGGCGACAAACAGAGCGGTCGGTACAAAAAAATCCGGGAAAAAGGACCTCCGACGAAAAAAACCAATTGGAAAAATGTCCGGAAGACAAATGGCTGGAAAATAGAAACCCGCTAGAAATGAAACCCTCCACTTCCATCAAGCTTGAATCTTGTATCGATGAAGATAGAAGCTATTTTGAGGATGAAGACGTGGTTGTTATGGAAGAAAGCACTAAGCGTATCGCAGGTGTTTTTATTAACCTACCTCTCAGTTTAAGCATAAGGAGAAAAAATTATTCATTATTCAACATAATTTTGTCGTATTTGCGTTCATTGCGATTAAAAGAGTAAAAAGGTCATGTTTTATGCCGAGGTCGACTGTAAAAGGGGCAATAAAGGTGCGGTGCGGAGTCAAACTTTTTGTCTTCGATTTTGATTATTTTTTGTGAAAACCTTAGCCCTGCCTCCAATAGCCCACAAAAATTTTTTCAACAAAATATTTCCAGTGGTTCAGAAGTAATGAACACCCAAAAATGGCGTTTTTTGACAATTCTGTACGTAAAAGATTACTCAATGGGTATAACGATTTTCGTTACAAATTATGCACTTAAAGAAAGCAGCTACTTTCTACTTTAATTTGATACCTTGATTAGGGCCAGACCGGATATCCCGTCCGGTCCGGTGAATCCGGTATATCCGGTCATTTTTGGATCCGGTCCGGTCCGGCCAGATCTTTTTTTTAAACCGGATCTTGGCCGTATCTGAATGTTTTTACATGAATATAATAAACTTATTTACCTATTTTTATTTCATCTTATTTTGACACTCCCAACAAAAATTTTGACTTATGCTTTTATCTTGCTTTTATCGAGATAAAGGTTTTAACCCATGGCCGTAACCCATGGTTGTGTCTGTGATTTTGTTAATTATATTTAATTTCTAAGCTTTTATATATTTTTTGTTTTGTATTGTGTATACTTTTGTAGATTGGTGCATTTGTCGAGATATTGCGTTTGTCATACAAAAAACACTCGATTTTTTTCGCTAAAAACTCGAAGTGAAGTGAACAAGAAAGTTTGAGCAAACTTTACCAAATCATTGCTGTCGTTTGGTGTTTTTAACGGTTTTTTGTTTTTTAACGTTTTTAACGGTTTTTTGTCCGGGAAACGCAATATTTCGATAAATACTGCATCAATCTTAACGATCAAGGTATCAAATTAGAGTAAAAAGTAGCTGCTTTCTTTGGGTGAATAATTTGTAACGTAACTCGTAATACCCATTGTTGCTGCATATGCTCCAAATCCGGTACTGGGACGTCGCCCACCAGAGATAGACAGTTCCGAAAAAGACCTACCGAGATCCAGCAGAACGACGTTATCGCAGCTGAGGTCTGAATACTGCAGACTTCTGAACTCTTATCAGCGCAGGATCGACAGCAACATTCCAGACCGGTGCCCACATTGTATGAAGGACCTCCATCATGACACCAAATACCTCTTCAGCTGCACAGCTAAACCCACGGCGCTGAGGCTCGAAGACCTATGGCGACAATCTAAGGAAGCCGCCATATTTCTAAATCTTTTCAGACCCCCAGAAGGATGAACAAGATGGGCTAACCACAACAACAACAGCAATCTTTCACGTACAGAATTGTCGAAAAATACCATTTTTGGGGGGTCATAACTCCTGAACCACTGGAGATATTTTGTTGAAAAAAATTTTGTGGGCTATTGGGGGCAGAAAAGTTTGACTCCGCACCGCGCCTTTAAGTAACCGCACCCTCCCCCCTTCTCCGCTCAAAAATAAAAAAATACCAAAAAAAACATTTTTGGCCTATTTTCGCAAGTTGTTTTTGCAGTTTTTAATTTATTTTAAACACAGTTTAAGCCATTTTTAAGCTATTTTTACTTGAATTTCATTTTTTTGCTTTTTACTTTTTTCTTTCTTTTTGTCTCTTTTTTGCACATCCCCCGTTTGAAAAAAAGGCCTCACCTCCCCGCTTCCCCTCGTGTTAGAAATGTCCCACCATAGGTGGGCAGCCTTCCGCCGGATTTTTGGGGGTATACCCGACCCCCGAAATTTGGGAAGGAGGTGTCCCCAAATTTTTTTTTGGGGTATACCTTAAATACCTCATTTTTAGCGTTTTTAGTACTGGGACCCCCCAAATTTTAAGGGGGGTGTCCGGGGTACCCCCAAATTTTAGGGGGGGGGGGGGTGTCGGCTATAGTCAGGATTTTTTTAAGGGTATACCCCACGCCAACCCTTCCCCCTGCCCACCTATGCCCCCATTCAGGTAAACCCTGGGGGGGGGGGCGGTGCACAGACCTGCATCGATTTTTTTACACTTCCGACAGTAGCGTATTGATTATTTAAATTATTGATTTAGCAGAATTTTTATGATCAGTTTAAGCAGCAGACTTGTGCGCTACTCTTTTCTAAGTTCAGAATAAAATTTAGCAAATGAAAAAATGGACGAGGTAGAAAAAGAAAGCGAATCTTCCGGAGATTACGTCACTGCCAGCGCCGAGAAAATATTTTTGGAAGACAGTGCGGTTGAAAAAGGATCAGAAGAAGAAGACAAAATGCTTTCGGAGATTTCAGTCGCCGAATTAATTGCAGAAGCTGGTAACCTCGAAACGTTGACTTCAGTCGTTAACCGTGGACTGGATCCGAATTTCTTATCTCGAAGGTAAAGTTTCGGTAAAAACCAAACTCACAACGTCAATTCTCACAACATAACTGCACAATTTCACAAATCTAGGGTGAAATATCACAAGCAAGTACTGTAATTTCACTACTAAAAATAATGCGTTCGGTTTACATTGATTAAGTTTAGGTTTCTTTTTAGGTTTCGCTTAGACTTAGAAAAAACAAGTATGGCTCTTCTCCGTGGGGCTTTAAAAGTAGTAAAGTTACAATTTTTTTTACACTAAACCTCAGTTTAAAACGGTTTTAAAAATAATATAACTTATGAATTTGGTTTGCAAACGCATTTTTAAAAAGGTTGTAAGTTTACACTTCCCTGTTGTGAGATTACACCTTGTGGCTTTAACTGTAAGCTTACACGTTGTGAAAAATCACTATTTTGGTCGTGAGATTGGTCGCTCATTTTTCTTTTATTTTGTTGCCGTCTCACGCTAAGCAAAGATAAAATCAAAATTGGTATCTGAAACTATTTGAAGCCGATATTGAAAACGAGGAGATGAGAATACATGTAAAAAATCCACAAAACTGTCAACAAAAATTTGACCTTAGTGGAAATATCTATCGAATTTTAAAAATGGTCCCATATTAAAACTGATATTTTTAATAATGATCCTGCAATTTGTTTAGGTAATGCACGTCCCCAAAATCGAGACTAACAAAAAATAGATATTTTTATTACTGATATGGAAACATTTTTTAGACGCATAATAGATGTATTTGTAAATATAAATGTTATTGTAATATAAACTGTATGCAAAACCTCCTAAATTGTTATAGAAAATCTTGTTTAAGGTATCTCCGGACAGTTTTCTTAAGTGTAGAAAATCGCGATTTTTGGCATACGAGATCTCTGGAAATACAAAAATGTTTCCATAAAAAATTAATATGGGTGTTAAAAAAGCAGAAATACCACAATTATAAAGTTCACATTGATTATATTATTGGTAGTAGTTGAAATAATTGATATTAAAAATCAAATTGCAACGAAATATTTTTTAAACCCTTAAAAATCTCCACTACTCAGTATTTATTAGAAAAAATACTTCCAATAAAGAGGAACTGTTACCTTTTTTCACGTACGTAAAAATTAATGGAAACATTTTTGTATTTATGGTTTAATATACGATTTTCCGTAAAAATGGGGGTTAATTTTTTTGAAATTGTGGCGAAACGTGGATTTATTTTAATTTAGTGAAATTTAAAGCTCCATTTAGTATGTTTTTATTGAAATATATGATTTTTAAACTGCCATAATAGCCCTCGTGCTGCTAATCTATTGTGTGTGCATATTTTAGATTTAATAAAGGCCGTGGGTTTATAAACCTCTTTTAGAAAATTTGAACAGATGTACATGTGGCGCAGTGACAAAAATAAAATCTCCCATTGTAAAATTTTTGAGTTCGAGGGATCGATTAAAACAAAAAAATATTTGTAAATATTTAAACCGCATTTCTTTCCTACTTTTTTTCCGCTCATTCGAATTTCCATCTTTGGGATATTTTTAAAATATTATAATGCTCTATAAATAAAAATTAATTTTATGAAAGCAAAAAAATAATTTTTGGTCTGTATTTTAACTGGTTTTTTATTGAACGCTGTGAAATGAAAACTGTCCGGAGAGATCTTAATAATGTACAGCTAAATAAAACCAATTTTAGATTGGACTTTGACGGTGAGAAAGAGCGACTGTTGTATCAGAAATGGTTAGAAGGACAGAAGAATTCCAATTATAAAGAGTTGCTGCCAACAAGGGAGAACTTACCGGTGACTCAGTACAGGGAGGAATTCTGCGAGCTTCTGCGCGCTAATCAGGTATTTTTATGTTCTAAAATTTTTATTGCTTGTATTTATAGATTTTTTGTAATTTTCGGTTAAAATGTGTTTTTGAAACCTTATAACCGTTGCCTCATATTCGTTTGAGAACGTGCTTGGTAGTGGATGTTTTACTCTTCATGATCGATGCTCCGTAGCTTCGCCAGCCATTTACAAGCGTAGAAAGCTTCATAGTTCCGCCTGCCTCTTAATTAAGTTATTTTAATATCATTTAACCTAAAAATATGTTTTACTCTTTATATGTTTGAATTAGAGAAATTCCAGATCTCATAGCTCCGAAGAAACATCACTGGTGTAGTCATAGATGGGCAGGGGGGTTGTGGGCGGTTATTCCCCCCTTTAAAATCCCGATTATAGCCGACACCTCCCCCCTAAAATTTGGAGGGTACCAGTACTAAAAACGCTGAAAATGGGGTATTTGAGGTATACCCCAAAAAAAATATTTGGGACACCCTCCAAAATTTCAGGGGTCGGGTATGCCCCCAAAATCCGGGAGGCTGCCCACCTATGGGTGTAATGCTTGTTTAACTTCTGGAAGTAAAGGTTTTTTAAGTACGGAGTCCTTTGGGGCTGTTTTTATCGGCGCCCGTTAAAATACATTCTGCAAAATATCTTTGGAAAGAATATCTTCTGAAAGACTTTTATTTAAATTCACAACTAAAGAAAACTTTTTTTCCCTAAGCCTAAGCGAAACCTTAAAATCAGGCTAAAACGACATAAAAAAGTTTAAAAAAAGCTTTAAAAGTTTTTAATAATACTGAATAATTTACTGCTGAAAGAAGATATTATTTCCTAAAAATATTTTGCAGAAGGTATTTTTCCGGACACTTTTTTATCCACTTAGGTACGTTAAAATTTCCCGAAGAAGGCCTGTGTTTTATTAGGTTGAAACCTAGATTCAAGAAAATTTTAATATTATATCTGTCTTTAAACCCCATGTAACAATACAGCAACTTAAATTGTTAACGTTTTTTTATTTGAGGATTTTAAAAAAAAAAATTTACATGAAAAATAAAATAGGCGAAATAATATGGGGCATTATTTTGCAGGTGTTGGTGGTGAGCGGAGAAACTGGGTCCGGAAAGTCCACTCAAATCCCTCAGTTCATTCTGGACGAGGCCTTGAGAGCCGGTCGGGCCTCCGCCACCTACGCAGTCGTCACTCAGCCGCGGAGGATCAGCGCCATTTCACTGGCGGAAAGAGTGGCGGCGGAAAGAGGGGAGACGCTGGGCGAATCCGTTGGATATCAGGTAAAAAACACTCGTAACAGTTTTGAACACAGGCGAAATAAACGGGTTTTCCAGGAGGGAAACTCGACTTAAACTTTACGGCAATTTAAGTTTATTAGTAGTTAACCTGGCGGAACGGGAGGAGACGCTGGGCGAATCCATCGGATATCAGGAAAAACACTCGTAGCGTAACAGTATTGAACACCGGCGAAATAAGCGGGTTTTGCAGTGGGTAAACTAGACTTAGACTTTACGGCAATTTAAGTTGGGGAGTGGTTAGATTGAGGAGTGATTTTGTAAAGTTTTTCTTAATTAAGGGGCTTAACTATTCTCTGTTTTTTTAGCGATACTGGAAAAAGTTGACATAAATTTTTTGTTTGCGGTCTTATAACTTTTGAACGCGCCGCGATCAATATGCAAATATCTCGCGTTAAGGTCCTTGTACTTTTGGCTACCTCCTGAAAAAAAATTTTTAAAAAATTTTGGGGGGGTTAGCCCCAAAATTGCCGAAATTTACGGTTTATTTTTTTCGGCCAAATTTCTAACTTTTTACCATGTGGGCTTTACGTCTCAAAATTTTTTTGCAGATTGCCCATACTTATCTTAGCTCAAAAATATATAATTTGTTAGGGGTAACCTACCTGGGTCGGGTACCTCAAGAGGTTAAAGGTGGTCAATTTCACGATTTTTGCTAAAAATCTTTGTATGGGGGACACGTTAGGCATATTTTGGCATCATGCTCAAAAACTGTTAGAACCACAGGCCTGAGACCGGGGGGATTTATGCGGAAATTTAAGTATGACATTTTGGTGATAGTATCAAAAAATATTGATGCCCTAAGGCACTGCAATGGGTGACCCCTAAAAAAACTTTTGACACAGCCCCTCTACATAGGCGAGTAATATATCATTTTAAAGCTCTCGGCGTACTGATTTCAAAAATAAATAAATGAATAAATAAATAAATAAATAAATTGCTCTAAATGGTCGGGTAACCAAAATACAGACCCCTTTGTACCCCCAAAATTAGTAAGGGGGATTTTTTTGTTTTTATTATTTATAAGCCGTGTTTATATTCGTTTGAAAGCTCTATGCGTGCTAATTTCAAAAATATTAATTTTAGACTAAAATTTTGTATGGTTACCCGGTTACAAACCCCAAATACCCCCAATTTTGAAAAATGGTAATTTTGTCATTTTTTTTATTTTAAGTGACATGTTTAAACTCATATGAAAGCTCTTGACGCACTGATTTCAAAAATATATGGTTTTTTAATTTTCTTCAGTGGTTACCCATTTTTGCCCCCCCCCCCCCCCCCCCCCGACCCCCCCCCGTTTACCCCGGGGCCCAGTTCCTTTTCCAAACTTGACAGCTCCCCCAAAAAAAACCATCCCATTCATTTTACCCATCAATGTACCCCCTAAAAAATTCTTAAGAGGTTTTATTTTATTATAATACCCTCATGTTTATACTCATATCAAAGCTCTCTACACGCTGATTAATTTTTCTGGCACCATCTTTTTCACCCTTCCCATTTGGGTTTTTTTTTTTTTTCCCTCATTTTCTCATTAACTTTAACACGCTTATCCCAAAATATTCAACTCGATTCATTTTTCCATTTTTACAACCCGTTCCCCCTAATTTTTGGGTACATTTTTTGTTTAAAATGTACCATTGGATAATTTTTTTGGATAAGGTTATTTTTGAGATTGGAGCAAGACGTTTACAATTTAAACCTCCTAATTTTGTTTCATTATTAAAAGACCATTGTAAACGAGTATTTTTTTTTGATAGGTTTAAATATACAGTAAAACAGTTACATAAAAAAACCCTTTTTGTTACATTATTTTAAAATTAACATTTAATATAATTTTTTTTAAGATATTTTTTTATACAGAACAAACGAATGAAAAACCTTTTTTGTCTTTATTTAAAAACTTACATATTTTTTTACTATTAGAGATTTTTTTTATTATATAAAATTTTATAACTTTATTGGGTTTATGGGTGCAAAAATGGGTAACCACTGAAGAAAATTAAAAAACCATATATTTTTGAAATCAGTGCGTCAAGAGCTTTCATATGAGTAAAAACATGTCACTTAAAATAAAAAAAATGACAAACTTACCATTTTTCAAAATTGGGGGTATTTGGGGTTTGTAACCGGTAATGCATACAAAATTTTAGTATAAAATTAATATTTTTGAAATTAGCACGCATAGAGCTTTTAAACGAATATAACACGGCTTATAAAATAATAAAAACAAAATCTACTAATTTTGGGGGTAAGGGGTCTGTATTTTGGTTACCCGACCATTTAGAGCAATTTATTTATTTATTTATTTATTCATTTATTTATTTTTGAAATCAGTACGCCGAGAGCTTTAAAATGATATATTACTCGCCTATGTAGAGGGGCTGTGTCAAAGTTTTTTTTTAGGGTCACCCATTGCAGTGCCTTAGGGCATAATATTTTTTGATATATCACTAAAATGTCATACTTAAATTTCCGCATAAATCCCCCCGGTCTCAGGCCTGTGGTTCTAACAGTTTTTGCGCATGATGCCAAAAATACATAAAGTGTCCCCCATACAAAAACTTTTTAGCACAAATTGTTAAATTGACCCCCTTTTCACCTTTGTACCTGATCTATAGGTAGGTTACCCCCTAACAAATTTATATATTTTTGAGCTCAGAAAAGATGGGCAATCTGCAAAAAAATTTTAGACGTAAAGCCCACATGGTAAAAAGTTAGAATTTTGGCCGAAAAAAATAAACGTAAATTTCGGCAATTTTGAGCTAACCCCCCCAAAATTTTTTAAAAATTTTTTTTCAGGAGGTAGCCAAAAGTACAAGGGCCTTAACACGAGATATTTGCATATTGATCGCGGCGCGTTCAAAAGTTATAAGAGCGCAAACAAAAATTTTTTGTCAAAATTTTCCAGTATCGCTAAAAAAACAGAGAAAGTTAAGCCCCTCAATTAAGAAAAACTTTGAAAAAACTATTGTCTTCAAAATCACTCCTCAATCTAACCACTCCCCAACTTAAATTGCCGTAAAGTTTAAGTCGAGTTTCCCTCCTGGAAAACCCGTTTATTTCGCCTGTGTTCAAAACTGTTACGAGTGTTTTTTACCTGATATCCAACGGATTCGCCCAGCGTCTCCTCCCGTTCCGCCAGGTTAACTACTAATAAACTTAAATTGCTGTAAGGTCTAAGTCGAGTTTTCTCCTACTGTAAAACCCGCTTATTTCGCCGATGTTCAATACTGTTACGAGTGTTTTTTACCTGATATCCAACGGATTCGCCCAGCGCCTCCCCTCTTTCCGCCGCCACTCTTTCCGCCAGTGAAATGGCGCTGATCCTCCGCGGCTGAGTGACGACTGCGTAGGTGGCGGAGGCCCGACCGGCTCTCAAAGCCTCGTCCAGAATGAACTGAGGGATTTGAGTGGACTTTCCGGACCCGGTTTCTCCGCTCACCACCAACACCTGCAAAATAATGCACCATATTATTTTGCCTATTTTATTTTTCATGTAAAATTTTCTTTTAAAAATACTCAAATAAAAAACAATTTAAGTTGCTGTATTGTTGCATGGGGTTTAAAGACAGATATAATTTTAAAATTTTTTTTGATTCTAGGTTTCAACCTAATAAAACACAAGCCTTCTTCGGGAAATTTTAACGTAAGTGGATAAAAAAGTGTCCGGAAAAAACCTTCTGCAAAATATCTTCAGGAAGTAATATCTACTTTCACCAGTAAATTATTTATTATTAAAAACTTTTAAAGCTTTTTTTAAACTTTTTTTGGTTTTGCCTGATTTTAAGGTTTCGCTTACTCTTAGGGAATAAAGATTTCTTTAGCTAAGAATTTAAAAGTGTTTCAAAAGATATTCTTTCCGAAAATATTTTGCGACTGTATTTTTTGAAGCAAGGACGCACCGTTAAAGCTATACGATTGCTGTTGATGTTTAACAAAATACTTTACCCCTTATTGATGAGGCTAAATCTAAAAAAAAAAAATTGTTACGCATTTTTTTGGTCAAAAACTCGCTTTATTTGGCTTCATATTTCTGGGCCTATAATTTTGTAGTTACCATGTCCACGACACAATAAGATAAAATCATTATTTTAAATAAAATGCTCTTTAGTAACTATGTCATAACACATGCTTAAGTTTGGCGCGACAGATCTATTGCTAAACTTTGTTTAAATCAATGTTTTAAATAAAATGCTCTTTAGTAACTATGTCATAACACATGCTTAAGTTTGCCGCGACAGATCTATTGCTAAACTTTGTTTTTTGGCCAAAAAATCGTAGTTTTTGTACAGGCATCAGTTTTAACTTAAATTGTTATACTCATTCAGCAATATTTCAAGCTATGTTTTCATCGAATCATCAAAAAATACAACATTTTTTAGAGTCATTTTTTCTAAACAAGTAGTCCCTGTCAGCCACAAATAATTTTTCCAGCATTTTTTATATCCATTTACTTTTGTTTTCAAAATTCAACCCTTCTATGTCATTCCCATGACTTTAAGTTTTACAATAATACCTCAGTTAACCCGCACTCCATTTTGTCGTTGGAGAAAGGGTTTTTCCCTCGTTTGGTGAAATTATGTTGTCCAGCATAAAGATGTCCATGTTATTTTTTTACTAATTTTAACCCGCTTATGATGCTCCCTGAACTATATGGTTTACCCATAATATCTGATTTACCCCAACCCAATCTTTTTTGTGATTGGGTAGGAAGGTCTTTCCCTTTTTGGTAAAAATATGTTGTCCAGTATAAATATGTTCATGTTATTTTTTTAAAATTTCAACCTATTTATGACATTCTCCAGACTGTAAGCTTTGCAATGATACCTCATTTCTCAATCCGTTTTGTGGTTGGGAAGAAGGGCCCCTTTTGGTCAAAATGCGTTATCCAGCATAAAATTGTCCTTGTTATTTATTTTATCAAACATTCCACCCTTTTATGACTTTCCTTGAAACATAAGCTTTGCAATTATATCCCATTTAGCCCAATCCTGTTTGTGATTAAGGAGAAAGTTTGTTGCCCCTTTTAGTGAAAAAACGTTGTCCAGCATAAAGATGTTTATGTTTATTTTTCCAAAAACATGATATTCTGGTTTTACATTGGCAAATTATTCTTACCAATAATTTATAACCAATTCGAAGATAAAAAATTTTTCAACTTTCAAAGTCCATAGGGCCCTGTTTTTGTGAAAATGTCTTGTCCAACCAAAAGATGTTTTCCCCTTTTGTGAAAATGTGTTGTCCAGGCTAAAGATGTCCATGCAAAATTTTTCTAAATTTGAACCCTTTATGACATTCCTCGGACTGTAAGCTTTGCAATGATATCTCATTTAGCCCAATCCCATGGATCATTTCATCATTTCATTTCAGCCCAATCATTTCGTGGTTGGGGAGCATGGTAATTCCCTTTTTTAGTGAAAAAAATGTTGTCCAGTATAAAGATGTCCATGTTCATTTTTTCCAAAAAACATGATATTTTGGCTTTACATTGGCTAATTACTTTAACCAATAAGTTTAAGCCAATTCTTGGACAAAAAATTTTTTAACTTCCAAAATCCCTAGGGGGAACCCTTTGGTGAAAATGCGTTGTGCAGTATAAAGATGTCCATGTAAGTTGTTTCATATATTCAACGGTAGCGGGAACTTAGATCTGGAGTCCTTAGATCCTTGCTTTTGAGTGGCGTCATTTTGAGGGAAACTGGAAAGTACACCGACACCGTCCACCGACACCGATTTTTAGGCTTAGGCTTAGATTTAGGCTTAGGCTGTTTAACTTCACCGCCATCTGCCAAGGATCTAAGGACTCCAGGATCTAAGTTCTCCAATCTATTCAACCCCCTTACGACATTCCCTAGGGTATAAGCTTTCCAACGATATCTCATTCACCTTAATCCGTTGGGTTGTTAAAGAGGGACTAGGGAACACACAGACTCACAGACACATAGACATTATGACTATTTATATATAGATTGCTAAATATATTTTAAACGAAAGTTTTTTTTAGATATTGCGGTAGTAGGGGTAAAGTTTAAAATAAATATTTCTTAAAATTTCTAATAAAAAATTTAATTTAGTGCTTTAAAGAGGCTCTCCAAAAATTTGGAGGCCAGGTAATAATATGTGGTTTTTTGTGTTTATATATTTTGTTTTTTAATATTGATTAAATTTTACTTTTCAAACTCAGTTAAATTTCATGCAGGTTTTACCTTCCAAGTAGGTTAACTTTAAAATAGGGCTTCTTGTCTTACTAGTTAAATTTCAAGTTTAGTGTAATGCGTTTTAAAGTTTAGTCGATTTAGCCGACCCCAGATCAGATTTTGATGTGGATATTTGGAGTAACTTTATGTTCACCTCAGAATTTTAATAGCTTTGAAATGTCATATAGTATTTGTGATCACGTTATATATGTTTTGCTCCATACAATGGGTTGTGGGAGGAGCAGCGGTAAAACAGGGATTCAAAATGAAGGTTCAAATATGGCTAAGGCACGGTTGCACCATAACTACTTAAGTTAAGTAGACTATTTAAAGTGGCCAATAATGTGTACATTTTATATAGATTTACAGCTACTTAAGTATCCTTCATAATTTAGGTAGTTATGGTGCAACCGGGCCCAAAAATGCCACGCGGGCGGGTTATTAGAAAGACGTGGGCGCGTTATTAGACATAAGTGGGGCGTCCCTTTATGCGCGTGGTGTCTTTTTATGCCCCAGGGGGATTCCTTCCGTTTGGAACAATGGGTTTTGAATAGCCTGTTTTGTTACGTAATGTAAAACATTTGAAGCTGTTTTTATTATTTTTCAGGTGCCGAATGTCACGTTTGCGGGCGCCGGTTCGCCACTACGCGGGGTCGTAATATCCATGTCACTAAGAAGCATGGGGTAATTAAATTGGTTTTACTTAGATTATACATAAAATAGATCTAATTATATAAAACAATTTAAGATAAATTTATTTGATTATAAAATAACGCATAAAATTTTTTCACCTTTCACCAACTTCCTCTGGATCTATTTTTTTTAGAATCGTTAGCAAAAATTTTAAACCGCAAAAAAATTAATTTTGTTAGTCTGCCAAATTTCAGACGAATTGGATATTGGTTGCATCCCAGTCTAGATCATATATTTTTAAGCCCAGGAAAATCTGGGTGGATTATGGTAAACACACTAGGACTAGATTATAGATTTTTTAAAGATAAATATTAAATGGATGGTATCGGTATGACGGTCTACCCATCTATGCTTAAAGGTTTTAATATACTAAAGTACTGTGTTTTATAAATTATTGTCATTATATTTATTTTTAATTAATTTAGAGGCCCTTTAATTTCCACGATCAGCCGACCAGAACAAGATCTGGACGAAGGGTCCGGCAAAATTATTGGTTAGTTTTATTATAATTATTCGGACCTGTGCACGGTCTAAAAATGCCCCCTCCCCCCGCTTTATTGGAGGATTTGCCTCCCCCTGTTTTATTGCCCCGCCCCCTCGCGCGGAAAAATGAAAAAGTACCCAAAAAATCTGACGCCATTTTTTTACCTATTATCACGTTATCACCGCGAAATTTTTGCAGTTTTTAGCCGATATTAATGCATTTTAAACCATTTTAGACCTATTTTTACCTTATTTTCGCTTTTTTTTCCTTTTTTCCCTTTTTCCTTCTTTTTTTCTATTTTTTCTCCTTTTTTTATTTTTTTTTCTTTCTCCCCTGCTTGCCCCCCCGTTTTATTGCCCCCCGCCGTTTTGAAAAATTTCCCCCGTGCCCCCTGTTTTGGAATCCACCCCCCCAATAAAACCCCTGGGGGAGCAGAGCACAAGTCTGATTATCTATAATATTTTTATAATTGCTTATACAGTTTTATAACTATTCTATATAATCTCGTAATATATTTCTGGTGTTTTTTTTATTATTTTTTATGATAAAATCATACCTAAACCAGATTTACGTTGAGAACTGTAAGGAACGGGTTGGTTATGTTTATAAGATTTTAAAAAGAATCATTTTTTATGTAAGAACAAAACAAACCACAACGCTGTGGGTTCATTAGTTGTCAATCATTTTTTACTTGAATCAGAATTTCAAAATAAATACTTTAATTTTTTACTGTAATAAAATTAAATTCATCTAAATTTTAATCTCAATCAGATTGTAACTTGGCAAAGTGTCTCATGACAGTACTACATAGATAGAGAAAAAAGAACTGATCTGGGGTCGGCTAAATCACTAAACTTTAAAACGCATTACACTAAACTTGAAATTTAACTAGTAAGACAAGAAGCCCTATTTTAAAGTTAACCTACTTGGAAGGTAAAACCTGCACTGAAATTTAACTGAGTTTGAAAAGTAAAATTTAATCAATATTAAAAAACAAAATATATAAACACAAAAAACCACATATTATTACCTGGCCTCCAAATTTTTGGAGAGCCTCTTTAAAGCACTAAATTAAATTTTTTATTAGAAATTTTAAGAAAATATTATTTTATTTTAAACTTTACCCCTACTACCGCAATATCTAAAAACTTTCGTTTAAAAAATATATTTAGCAATCTATATATAAATAGTCATAATG
>JASAMX010031350.1:0-16355 GCA_030248175.1 Microlaimidae sp. YZB2_3
TTTTTATTACTTCGGGGTTCGGTTAGTATTGCTCTGTACAATTGTAGTGCAGTTTGCAATGTATGTTGTATTATTTATGTAATAGTGAGCTAATATTGTGATCATAAGTCTGAGCTTTTTTATGAGCTTAAACTAAGTACATTGAATTAAACATATGTTTAACAATAATGAACATTTTGTAAGCAGCTTAATGCATTCCTAAACAGTAGGTATATTAATAGTAAGCAAGGTGGGAAAATTATTGCCGAAAAATACCTAAAAACAATAGAGGGGGAACAACTACAAATGCAAACCCACATTATACCAAATCGCAAATTCGAAATATAACAAAATTTTACCAAACGGAATTTCGTTAATGGTATGAACTTAATACATAGTTAAAACAATTATTAATTAGTTATATTGCATAATAATAAACATATTCTTGTCAAGATTATTCGATTATATTAGTTGACCGAGTTGACGTTGAAGATTGAAGTTGAAGAGTTTACGATTTGATTGATAAGTTATTATTTCCAAACTAAAAACTACTTATAAAATTAACAAATAATAAAATCTTATAACCCTCCTCTTCTGAAAGTAGTATATTCTAGCTACCCATCAGCTATGGGACTGGCATTAAATCAAAAAGTAAGAACTAAATGGCCATCAAGTTACCTAACGTTTTTTCAAATTTTTAAATTGTCAAGCTTAGAACTCATATACACAAAACCCCATATGCTTCCAGACAACCCGGTTTTATTTGTGGTTTATTTGTTACAACTTTAATTTCTTAGTTTTTGTTACTTTTTTTGGTTTTGTTGACTTTCTTAGATTTGTTAACCTAGTTGACCTTGTTTAATTCCTTTGGTTTGTGGGTTTTGTTATGCTAGTTGGTTTTGTTAACCTTGTTGACCTTGTTCATTTCGTTGGATTTTTTTAACCTTGTTGACCTTGTTTACCTTGTTTGTTTTTTTTAGCCTAGTTGGATTTTTTAGCCTAAAAGTAAACATAACGTGGGTGTACAGTTGTTCGTTCGTTTGCCCCCCCCACCTAAATTTCCACTCAAATCACAAGAATCTGACGTCACTTTCTTTAAACAAATAATCCGTATTAAATCGAATCAAATTGGCTGATAAAGTAGCATTGGATTACTAGTTAGTTGAATCGTTGCTTAATGGGAGGCATTTTTTAATCCAACAAACAATTGTTGTAGCCACGTTAGGTTTACCTTTAGTTGACCTTGTTGACCCAGTTCACATTGTCTTGAATAGCAGACTCCAATATTACACAGAACATCTGGTTATCAATAGACTATTTGATCCGTGCTGGAATTTACAGCATTTTTTTCTGAGGGTAAATCAAGCCTTGTGAAAAGAGTAATAACACCAGAGATAATCTATTCCCGAGGATTACAGCAGTGACACAACAACACAACACTGACAACGGTGGTGCAGCAGTCTATAGGCGAAAGAGAACGCCGCAAAGAAAAACGAAGGCGTGAAGAAAAGAACAGGGTAATATTACTACTAATATATTGTTGGTTATGTCTAATTAATTTATCTTTCAAAATCAATTTTTAATTAGCTTTCAGATTTGATTTCTAACACTAAGCTTGGCCGATGTGAACAAACCCCCCCCCCTCCCAAACTAGGTTTCAGAAAACAGAGGACTGAGATAAAAGTAACTAATACCTAGTCCAAAGTTTTGTTCACCTGGTTCACCTAGTTTACCTTGTTTACCTAGTTGACTGAGTTTACCTTGTTGAGTTGACCTTGTTAACCTTGTTAACCTAGTTGACCAAGTTGACTTTGTTGACCAAGTTAGTCGAGTTGACCTTGTTCACCTTGTCAGCCTAGTTGGGAAGCTAGTTGACAGTTGACACACACACACACACACACACACACACACACACACACACACACACACACACACACACACACACACACACACACACACACACACACACACACACACACACACACACACACAAAACATAAGAAAACTCTAAGGATGGAAATTCAAGGCTATGGATTTATTTTTTATTTAAATTCAGATACAACACCACACAATTGAACTTAACATTAAAATAAAAAAACTACAGTGTAAAATCATAGCTTTATTAGGCTTAGGCTTAGGCTTGGCCTTAGGCTTAGGCTTAGCCTTAGGCTTAGATTTAGGCTTATACTTAGGTTAAGACTTAGGCTTAGGCTAAGACGTAGGCTTAGGCTTCTTTAGGCTTAGGCTAAGACTTAAGCTGAGGCTCAGGTCTTGGGCCTTAGCCTCAAGTTAATCTTAGCCTTAGGCTTAGGCTAAAGCTTAGACAAAATTAAGAAAACCATCAAAACCCATCTAACAAAACACTATAGGTAAATTATACCAAAAAACAATACCACTAGCTTAACAAAAGTAACTAACAAAGTCAACAAGGTTAACAAGGTAAACTAAGCTAAAAAACAAGGTAAACAAGGTCCACCAGATTAACAAATCCAACAAAACGAACAAGGTGAACAAGGTCAACTAGATCAACAAAGTTAACAAAACCAACAAGGCTCAAAAACAAACAAGGTAAACAAGGTCAGCTAGGTCAACTAGGCTAACAAACCCAACTAGGCTACAAAAACAAACAAGGTAAACAAGGTCAACTCGGTCAATTAGGTTAACAAATCCAACAAAACCAACAAGGTCAACAAGGTGAACTAGGCTAACAAATCCAACTAGGTTTGAAAAAATAAACAAGGTCAACTAGGCCAACAAATCCAACTAGACTAAAAAATAAACATGGTAAACAAGGTCAACTTGGTCAACTAGGTTAACATGGTCAAATAGGCTAACAAATCCAACTAGGCTAAAAAAACAAACAAGGTAAACAAGGTCAACTCGGTTAACAAATCCAACAAAACAAACAAAGTAAACAAGGTCAACTAGATCAATAAGGCTAACAAATCCAACTAAACTAAAAAACAAACAAGGTTGACTTCGTCAACTAGGTTAACAAATCCAACAAAACGAACAAGGTAAACAAGGTCAACTGGGTCAACAAGGTCAACTAAAGGTAAACCTAACGTGGCTACAACAATTGTTTGTTGGATTAAAAAATGCCTCCCATTAAGTAACCATTCAAATCACGAGAATCTGACGTCACTTTATCAGCCAATTAGATTCGATTTAATACGGATTATTTCTTTAAGAAAGTGACGTCAGATTCTTGTGATTTGAGTGGTTATTTAGGGGGGGGCAAACGAACGAACAACTGTAGCACCCACGTTATGTTTACTTTTAGGCTAAAAAATCCAACTAGGCTAAAAAAAACAAACAAGGTAAACAAGGTCAACAAGGTTAAAAAATCCAACGAAATGAACAAGGTCAACAAGGTTAACAAAACCAACTAGCATAACAAAACCCACAAACCAAAGGAATTAAACAAGGTCAACTAGGTTAACAAATCTAAGAAAGTCAACAAAACCAAAAAAAGTAACAAAAACTAAGAAATTAAAGTTGTAACAAATAAACCACAAATAAAACCGTGTTGTCCTAGCATGGGGGGTTTTGTGTATATGGGTTCTAAGCTTGACAATTTAAAAATTTGAAAAAACGTTAGGTAACTTGATGGCCATTTAGTTCTTACTTTTTGATTTAATGCCAGTCCCAAGCCTGGATGGGTAGCTAATAAATATACTACTTTCAGAAGAGGAGGGTTATAAGATTTTATTATTTGTTAATTTTATAAGTAGTTTTTAGTTTGGAAATAATAACTTATCAATCAAATCTGAAACTCTTCAACTTCAATCTTCAACGTCAACTCGGTCAACTAATATAATCGAATAATTTTAACAAGAATATGTTTATTATTATGCAATATAATTAATTAATAATTGTTTTAACTATGTATTAAGTTCATACCGTCAACGAAATTCCGTTTGGTAAAATTTTGTTATATTTCGAATTTGCGATTTGGTATAATGTGGGTTTGCATTTGTAGTTGTTCCCCCTCTATTGTTTTTAGGTATTTTTCGGCAATAATTTTCCCACCTTGCTTACTATTAATATACCTACTGTTTAGGAATGCATTAAGCTGCTTACAAAATGTTCATTATTGTTAAACATATGTTTAATTCAATGTACTTAGTTTAAGCTCATAAAAAAGCTCAGACTTATGATCACAATATTAGCTCACTATTACATAAATAATACAACATACATTGCAAACTGCACTACAATTGTACACACCTAATTTGCAAAACTAAAAATTTTTTAATCACTACGCATTCATTTCCAACTTAAAAAAAATTCATGACTGTCTAAAATTGACAACAAAGATCAGCGAAAAATTAGATTTTTATCAAAAATTGTCGTGCGCTCTCTTTGCTACAAAAAAATGAACTCCAATATACCACTTTGATTCTCAGGAAACAAAACATATAAGCCCAAATAGTGTTTAAAAAAGTACTTTTTTAGTAATTAATTAATAAAAAATTAACGCTTTTTTGGGCCGAAATAATTACTTAATAATTAATTAATTAAAATTTTTGGGCAAATAATTACTCAATAATTAATCAATTCTATTTTAGGGACCATTAATTTAATTTTAATTAATCAATTAATTTCTAAAACAAAAATTAATAAAAAAGTAAAAGTAATAAAAAAGTACTTTTTTGAAAAAAGTACTTTTTTAAAAAAAGTAATAACAAAATACTAATTAATTATTACACTTTGAACACATCAGAAACCGGTCTTGATTACCACTAGGTTCAGAAGCCTTATGTTAATAATATTCATGGGACAGCGTGCAACAGCGTCTAGCATTGTTTTCTAAAAACAGCCGAGGGTCGGAATGCGACCACGTCTTATTGTGGTACCTTAATATTGCAGCCTTTACAACGTGGCGCGGCGCGTTGTGTTTATGTATCTTGCTACTTCCTGTAAATAACGATTTTTTTAGGAATACTTATGCGCTTTCATTTTTCTAATAGATTATTTTTCTGGTAATGTGTGGCATGAGTTTGTATTTTGTGAGGATTTAAAAAGTGTTTTTTTTCAAAATATTCATAAATTTTTGGGTTGTTTTGCAAAATTTAACGTTTTGCGTTATAAATTGTAAAAATGGTATTCAAACCGGATTTTTTTAGGTTTCTACTAAAAATACACCTTGGGGTATAATTTGGTCATTTTTGATGGCCATGCATTGAGAATTACCGTGATTTTTTGTAAAACTTTACATCTGGCCCAAATTAAATCATAGCGTCTGCAATTTTTGGGCTAGGTAGTCGGTATGGTCTGTTCATTAATCAACAACTATATCACCAAGCGTGCATAAGCATTAAATTAAATGCAAATTAAATTAATTAATTGCAAATTTTAGGTCATTAATTAATCAATAATCAATCAAATGTATTTTGTGGTCAAATAATTAATCAATAATTACTTAATTGGAGTTTAGTGGCAAATAATTAATCAATAATTAATTAAATGTGTCAGGTCAGTACTTTTTAAACACTAAGCCCAAAGCACGAATAGTACCTGCCATTTAAAAGTACTTAAAATATAAACGTACCACCAAAGTTAGAGTAAACAATGATAATTATAAATTTTAAAAGCTTTATATGGTAGGCCCATTATTTTCTGATTTAAATATTTTGAAAACTGATCTTTAATGTGTTCAAGATGCAGAAGAGAGAATTGATTTTATGTGAAAGGATACAATATATAAGCTATAGAAATTAAGTTAGGTTATTGTTTTGGGTTTTGAAAAATGAATGAAATTCTATACTTTTATTTTTTAAATGTTTACCTAATATTTTCCATGCTTCTAAAAGGCTTTTAATTATATTACAAGATTAAAAAATTAAAAGTGTCAAAAGATTAAAATTTTACGCACCGTTAGTTATATTGTTATGTTTTTTTCTTTGGTTTTTGTCGATCTTTTTAAAAATTTATAATGTTGTTTTAATTATTTTTTCACGAAAAGCACGTGTTGCGTTGCACGTAAACTACAAACAAAAAAACCTTCTTTTTTACCACAATGAAAGCGTATTTTTGTAAATTATAGATAAAAAGTTATTTAACTGTAAAACAAGCTGAAAAATATTGACACCTCTTAAAACCAGTTATTTTTTTGGTAAAGTATAACCGACATTCAGTTTAAATTACGACAAATTATTAGATATTTTACGGTTTTTAAACGAGAATCGACCATAAAATTGGCCATCTTAATAATAATTGTTATTGCACTTTAAAATATTAATTGTCAGATGGTTTTCACGATAATAAAAAACCTTTTATATGAATAAGCCTTGTTCAGTTTTAAAGATTTTGACAGAATTATGACGCTATGAAATCACTTTTAGCCAATGACCACATAACCAAATCTATAGAAAAAAAATCTATTGTTTTATATATGCCGCGACTGAATGGTCACTCTCACTTTTTATCTCCTCCTACTTTGAGAACCACGAAAAAATATATAAGAGCCAGGGGATCTAACATATTAGAGCCAGGGAATCTGGGGGAATGGTCTTATAGCCAGCACTGTGAACACTTTTTTTAATTATACACTAAGAACTGTTAAAAAAAATGTTTAAAATCCGTCTCGTGTGAAGATAGTTTTACTTTTATTTTTAAAACCTAATTTCTAATCAATCTGTTTGTTACTGTAGTAGCGGCAACAAGCTGACGCTTTTATGCAAAACTTCTGCACCGGAAGGGTGGGGGATGTCCCCCAGCCGCCGGAAGCAAAAATTTTTTTTTTGAAATATGCACAAAAAATTGCTTAAAAGTGCGGAGTCAAACTTTTTGTTTTCAATTTTGATAATTTTTTGTGAAAATCTTACCTCTACCCCAAAAGCCCACAAAAATTTTTTCAAAAAAATATCTCCAGTGGTTCAGGAGTTTTGATCCCCGAAAAATGGCGTTTTTTGACAATTTTATACATGAAAGGTTGCTTAATGAGTATAACAATTTAAGTTTTAAATTATGTACTTAAAGAAAGCGGCTACTTTCTACTTTAATTTGATAGTTTAATCGTTAAGATTAGTACAGTATTAGACATTGCGTTTTTTGTACAAAAAAACCCTCGATTTTTCCACTAAAAACACGAAGTGAAGGGAAAAAAGGTTGTGCAAACTTCACAAAATCACAGCCGTCGTTTGGTGTTTTTAACAAAAAATTGCGGGTTTTTTGTACGGTAAACGCAATATTTGGACAAATATTGCACCAATCTTAACAATCAAGGTATCAAATTAAAGTAAAAAGTAACCGCTTTCTTTGAGTGCATGGTTTGTAACATAAATCGTTATATCAATTAAGCAATTTGTCACGTACTTTGAAAAAACCATTTTTGGATAGTCATAACTTCTGAACCACTAGAGATATTTTGTTGAAAAAATTTTTGTGGGCTATTGGGGGCAGCGGTAAAGTTTTCACCAAAAATTATCAAAATCGAAGACAAAAAGTTTGACTCTTTAATGCACCTTTAAGAATTGTCTCCAGCCATTGATATTAAGGGAATAGTTTTATTTTTGTTTTATAACCCAATTTCTAAACAGTCTGTTTGTTTTTCTGTTTGTTTGATTAATATGATGTTAAAATTTTATACTATATCCCAAAAAATTTTATAAACAATCCAAACAATCTTATTCAAACATCAATAATTGGCTAGGTTATTTAAATTGGCCTCAAATGGTTAACATAGCTTTGCAATCAAAAAATGAATCAAAAAAATTAAAACCGTTGTATTACCATTTTAAAACATGGGTAATATTTTTTTGAAAAAAATGGCTACGCGGATTATGTGTGATTAAAAAAGAAAAAAGTGCGCTGATTAAAACTCGCGCATATAAATATCAGTTATATGAAGAATACATAATATATATTTTTGCTTATACCTATCCGATAAATTAAACAGCATTTTTTAATATTTAAAGTAATAAAATCATATTTGCATTTTTAAACGCTTGATTAACGTCAAACGGAAAAAAAAATTATTATTTTACAAAACATAATATTTTATTTATTGTGTATACCTATCGAATAAATGAAACATTTTTTTTTTACTTTTTTTAAACAAAAATAAGTCACAAAACTTAAGTTAAAAAAAACATAAAAAATACCAGTTATACCTATCCGATAAATACAAAGCTGATGGATTCTGTAGCATTAATAAAAATAAAAATTTTGAAACGCTTGGTTGACGTCGAGCGAAGTAAAATTACTATTTTACAAAATATTAATTAGGTAGGTTCTGGAGCTATGAGCCCAAGATTAAAGCTCATTTTTTTAGAAATCCGGAAAAACCCCACAGTACCGTTTTCTTTCTGTAGTAATATTTAATTTATTGTGTATACCTATCTAATAAATGAAACATATTCCCTTTTTTTATTTTTTTATAGCACGTGTAAAAGAAACCAAGCCTATGTGAAAGGCTGTAATTAAAATTTCCGTTGATTATTATGAACGAACCATAAAGCCCAGTTCACACTGAGGTGGCAATTCCACCGGTGGGAATGCCACCGCCACCGGTAAGAATGCCACAGGTGGCAGTGCCACCGCTGGAGAGTATTTTGTTCACGTGTAGAGCTAAGAAAATAATGGTAACTTTTACTTTTCACTCTTTTTTTACTTTTTACCCTTTTCCACTACTTACCAGCTGTTTGCCTGGTTAATTGTGTCCATGTTTGTTTTTTCTCGCTTGTAATAAAGCTGTGGACTGTAATGTAGTACCACACAACTTCCACAAAACCTTATTTCAATATAGATATACGTATAATTTTTCGTTATCACAAAATCAGTCTTCTTTTAAGTTTTTATCTTAGAGATATTTTTGACTGACACTGACCTTAATTGTGTTTCTTATCAAATCTAACGGCTTTGAAGTGACTTGCAAAACCGCGTGTTAGACGTCATTTGACATAATGTATATCACATATTTCGTCATAATGAGTGACTTTAACTTTAATTTCCTAATACTCACGTCTATTGTGAAACGTATCACACTTTTTAACAAACAGTTAAGACATGTTTAAAAGTCTGATATTACGAAATTGATTTTATGGCTTTTATAATTTATTAACTTTGTGAACTTTTCTATCGCGTTTTAAGGTGTATTTTGTAAAACTTACATCCCCCATTTCTTTTTTTTATTTTTTTTTAGGAATTTTGCTTATATCCATATAATTACCATTTTTGGTTCTGCGTGATATTATTTTTTTTAAACGAATTTCAGTTTCGTTTATCATTATTTTCACATCAGAATATTGCATTTGCAGTTTTTCAGTTGCTTTCACAAAATAATTCAAATTTATTTATCACCTAAGCGATTTTTAATTTATTATCAGCCCATTGTCAACAAAAATTTAATGTCAACAAATAATGTCAACAAATGTCAACAAATAACCAGATGACCCAATTTTTTTTTAGTTGTGGTTTGTTTGTTTGTTTGTGGGTTTTTTTGAACACAAAATAAATAGGGTAACTGACTTAATTTCGGCCACCTTTTTTTATTTTTTTGAATAAGTTTTTTCTGGCTTTTTCAATCAAGCTATAATTTGGCCTAAAAATCAAACAATAGCTATATTTGTTGTTCTAGTGCAAAACTTGAATATTTTTGTTACACTTAAAAATCAGTGAAGGTTTAAACTTTTTTTAAAGTGGCCGAAGTTAAGGCGCGTGCCATTTATTTCGGCCACCTACAAAAAACTGGCCATAACTATTGCTTAAACGAACAATAAAAATTTCTAAAGGTTGCAAATTTACCCTTAGGTATTGTTCTCGGTACATATAACTTAATTTTTCCCGTTGGCGAACTTTAATAGTTATTAGCAAAACTTTAAATAATTATGTCAAAACCTTAAAAAAACAAGTTTTAATAATTTGTATTTTTTGTTCAAATTTTATTTTTGGCTTAAAAAACGTTAAAACAAAGTCAAACGAGCAAAAAAAACTATTTATAAATACGGTAGTACAATGATATTTAAAAATAGCAAAAAACGGCAGGTTCTTTCACCTAAATTTTCAGGTGGCCGAAATTAACGGAATCTTAAAATGCGCAGTTAGTTAAACGCAATACAAAATAATTTTGAAGAAAATATCAAAACATCAAAATTAACAACTTTGAGCCTTAAATAGAAGATATTTTAAAGTTATATATTGCTTCGTTCTAAATTTGATGCAGTTTAAACACAAAGCAAAAATTAGGAAAATCACAAAAAATTCACTTTTTGTATGAAAATGTTGATAATGTAGAATAACAAAAATAAAAAAAACTTTTGCAAAAACACTTTATTCAACATTAATTCAGTTACTTTTGTGCTAGTTCTTTTGTGTTTTAAAAATAAGCCAATTTTCTAACACCCTAAATTGGTGGCCGAAATTAAGGAGTGGCCGAAATTAAGTCAGTTACCCTATATATTTTTTTATTTCACACAATTAACTAAAATTGGTTAAATGTTTTTTTTTCACACAAATTTACCTAGGTTTAATTTATATATAATTTTTTCACACTAACTAACAAAAATTCAGGTTAAATATCGTCGTTACTCCGACACAATGAGCCACAATTTGTATAAAATACATGGGACTGTGACTCATTTTAGATTTATAACAGTACTTTACTAACTACAAAATGAGTCAGAGTCACGTTGATTTTATATTGATTGTGACTCTTTGTGTCAGAGTAACGACGATATGCTCCATTATTATATAGTTATTCACTCTTCTGGTTGGCCATCCAATGTCATAATATTTTCTTTGTTTATATTCGGCCTGCCTGCCAAATAATATTTCACAATTTATTAATTTATGTACATTGACACTTTAATATTTATTTATGTGTTTGTAAATTATACACTTTTTTATTATAATCCTGATCAGATTTAAAACTTTCATCTTCACCCTGGTCAAAATCCTTTGTTCTAAACGGAAGGAATCCCATGCGCATCAAAGGACACCGCGCGCATAAAGGGACGCATGCATTTATGTCTAATAACGCGCCACGCCTTTCTAATAACCCGCCCGCGCGGCATTCTTAGCCATATTCGCACCTACATTCTGAAACCCTGTTTTGGCGCTGCTCCTCCGACAACCTATCCCACGGAGCAAAACATATATGACGTGATCACGAATACTATATGACATTTTAAAGCTAAAAAAATTCTAAGGTGTTTTTCTACACTATTAAATCCCTTTTCGTTTTCATTTTGATTATTACTTAATAACTTTTGTTAAAATTGATTATTTTTTCCTGCTCAGCTTTATGTTTACTATAGCCTTTATCAAAATTATTTACTTCTTCGGAATTTTCCCAAGAAACATTGTAATTTTTGAGCTGTTTTTTGGTGTTAATTTCAAGTACAGTACTTTCCAGCGCTTGCGTAGCGGCTTTATCTTTCTCGGATAAAATAAAAGTTGGTAAAATAGTTGCTCAAGCAGGTTTAACTTGATTTATATGCACCCATTTCGGTTTTATTTTTGACGTCATATTTAATGGTCGAATTAAAATATTATTTTTAAAAACTTTGAGAATTCGCATAGCGTGATATGGATGAAGTAATTTCTTAGCTAAATTTTTCTTATTACTATGTGTAAATTAATAACAACAATCTCCAGGCTTAAAATAATATGATTTAACGTGCTTATTATATTGTTGTTTTTGATTTTGTTTAGCCTTAACATAGTGATTTTCAACATTTTCCCGTGAACTTTCTAACCCTAGTAACATGTCTTTAACATGTCTTTCTAACCCTAGTCTTTAAATCATATTCATCTAGGTACAGTCCTGGTCTCGTGTAAAGCCCATTTCAAACGATTTATCCTTGGGAACGTTTTTCGAACGATTTGCCGTTCGACCATTCACACAGCGTTTGAAAGAAAAAAGCGCGCAAGGCTGAAAAATGTTAGTCGCGTATTTCCTATACACAAGGCGCGCTGATTTGTGGCCGTTAATAAAACACGGGAGTGGAAAACATTATTACCGCACATTAAGTTATTATAAGCGTGTTAAAAAATGTAATTATGTTTTAAATAAAATATGCTTATTTATATCCCAAATGTAGTTTCTTTGCCAAAATTATTTAAAACATGTTTAATACACACAAACGTAATAAATTATTTTTTGTATTGTAAATATTAAATATTAAATTAAAAATATTGTACCAAAATACTAAATAGAAAAATGTTTATCAACTGTTTTTTACACATAAGTTTAACATCGTCTCAAAAGGTCAATTTATTTGAAAAATTCTAGTGTTTAAAAGTTATTAACAAAATTATGGTTATCTTTAACGCACATTTGTTTTGCTTGGTAAAATTATCTGAAACAAGTTTGATAAACTGTTAATAAAACAATACACTTATATGGTTTGTCCTTAAAAAGATTTAATCAATATTAAATAGTCAAAAAAAATTGAATATCATATTGAAAAAAAATTAAAGTGACAAATAATTTTCTTGATTCCACGTGGTATATTCTGGTTCATCGTTTAAATTTTTCCCTGATACCAAGTTGGTTTAAATTTGTTTTCAATGCTGTAATTATTTCCTCTAATTGTCTAATTACCTCCAATAATTATCTCCCATACAACCCGTGAAATGTTTCTTTGTGTCAAGGCCAGGTGTTTTGGCTGGGAAGAAAGTGGAGGGATTTCCTAAAGCAGTTTCCCAGCCATAAAGATTGGGTCGAAAAGATTGAGATGTAAATTTTTTTTTAATTTTAACCTTTGAATTATATTCTATATTTAGTGTTTTGGTACGTCCGTGTGTATTGCCTTTGCATTTTAGCAAACATATTCTAAATGAATTTTGCCAAAGAAAAAACATAATTACATTTTTTTAACACGCTTATAATAACTTAATGTGCGGTAATAATGTTTTCCACTCGCGTGTTTTATTAACGGCCGCAAATCAGCGCGCCCTGTGTATAGACACCTTGCACTGAAACGCAGTTTATACATGAAGTATGCAATATACATAAGTGTCACCATAATGGATAATTACCGTACTCCTACTTATCTTTTTGTAGTATGCAGAACAACCGATAGAAAGCGCGCGAAATTACCGTATCTCCTACTTATCTTTTCGTAGTATGCAGATCAACCCTCAAAAGCGCGCGAAATTTCGATCGCATTATCTGCATACTACGAAAAGATAAGTAGGAGTACGGTAATTATCCATTATGGTGACAACTATGTATATTGCATACTTCATGTATAAACTGCGTTTCAGTGCAAGGTGTCTATAGGAAACACGCGACTATGGTTGAATTATATCTGGCTGACGCTGAAAATGAGAATGCAGACATGAAGGGTCCAATTAAAATTGTGCGGTAATGACGTTTTTTTTTAAAAAGCCAATAAAAATGCAAATTTTTTTTTAAATTCCACCTTTTTACAAAAAATACAAAAATTAACCAATTTTATCTTTTAAAAAATTTGCATTTAGGTTACAAATTAGGTAAATTAATAAATAATTATTAAAATACAGTTTTTAATTTTTGTAATTAATCCGCTAAAGTAAAAATTTTGAATGTTTTTGTTGTTAAGTAGTCGATTCAATACTGTAAATCTCGCAGTCAGCTAGATTTTTTTTGCCTATAATATTTTTCAGCCTTGCGCGCTTTTTTCTTTCAAACGCTGTGTCGATTGTCCAACGGCAAATCGTTCGAAAAACGTTCTGAACGATGAATCGTTTGAAATGGGCTTTACACGAGACAAGGACTGTATTGTGTGTTTAGTATTTCTAAACTGATATCAATAGGTAATCTAGGATCAGTACAACATAAAAAAATAACGCGTTTCATGAATACATCTGCGCAAAGCAAAATTAATATGACACAATATTGTGTCCCAATTTCGGTGGTTGAACTGACATAATGACTTAACGCTCGGGACATAGAAGAATGAACTCTTTCCACTTTTTCATTACTTTACGGTTGATACGCGCTTGTAAAATGTTTTTCAATGCCCAATAACCTACAAACTTCTCAAAAAAGTTCGCTTCGGTAATTCGAAATTAACACTTCGGGACAACCAAATGTACAAACTACTTTCTATAAAAATACATGCGCTATATATAACAATTGTTTCAATGAACGGAACTGCATGAAATTCAATCCAACACGTAGCATTACTAATAAAACTTACTATATACTTATTTCCATTTTCACTTAACGGGAACGGTCCCACAACATCACTACTCCATATACTAAATTTAGCAGCAATCGGTAAGAGTTGCAGTGGCGCTTTTATTTTTGGCGCTTTTATTTTTATGTCATGTGCATGTTTTTTTCGTTTCACATGCTTCACAGGAATATATAAAATTTTGGACGTGATTTGCTATATTTGGTCACCAATATTTTTCATTATTTTGTGCGCCGTTCTGTATGCTGACTGATGTCCTGATAGTGGACACGAATGATAATTATTTAATATTGATTTTACCGCTTCTACTGGTATCACTAGTTGATAAAAAATAAATAAATAAATAAATAAATATTTTATTGGAAAAGGAGGAAAACGGAGCCACACAAACACCAAGAGAGCGAGCACACAAAAAAAAAAACAAAAAAACACACAAAGCGCAACCCAAAAAAAACGAATTCACAAAAACCACAAAATCACTAGTCGATATCGTAATTTATTATAAATATCATACCATACTCGGTACAAATTATTGTTTATAAGCTTATAACAAGATGCCGTTTTTATCAATAGCGTACATTCTTTTTCAGAATTTGGGGCAATTTTCAAATTCTTAACATTTAATAATTGGACCAAAATGTGGGTCGGATCTTTGTTTATCAGTAATTTTAATTAAATTATCATTGTCATTCGCATCAGGTCCTACAACACAAAATGGTAAAATATCGTTCAATTCTAAGCAATCTTTATTTTCTAAATTTTGATTTTCTTGCGGTATACGACTCAAGATATTTGAAATATTATGCGATCACGGTTTATATTTTATTTCTACATCTAAGATTAAAGCATCTTGTAAATGTCCAAAAGTATCTTTTTAAAGTTACAGTTAAACTTTTGTAAACTTGTTGCGTATGTCCAACCAATAAGGTAGGTAAAATGTTTAATTTGCTATTACACGCTTTAGCATATTGCAAAAATTTTTTTAACAATTTATTAAATCTTTCTCCCAATTTTCCATTAAATTCCGGTAAATGCTAAAACATCGCTTTATTTTGAGGTTCAATTACGTTTAAATTTTCATTCTAGTAGTATTTTGCTGCAGGTCATCTATTGCCGCGGTAAATTTTTGCACATCTTTAAGTTTATCTGATAAATCTTGCTCATGATCGTCTTTTTAGTTTGATAAATAGAAGCCGTATTTTTAGATATTGACACAAGATCAGTTTCAGACAAATAGTTAGATTTCTGTGGTAATTGATCAAATAATAAAGCTATTTCTCGACTCATTCACAATAATTTTTCTGATTAAAAAATTTATTGGTTAGTTTTGATTTACTTTGTTTTTTAAACCAAATATCAAATCACTTGTTTTGTTTTTTTTAACAAAATTTTTAGATACACCAAACAATATTATACGCTTGGTTATGGTTTTTCATTTTTTCTCTTCTTATCCTCTTTTTTAATACTCTTTACTAATTTTCCTTGTAAAACTTGGCACTAAATATATCAATAGCGCAATTTTGTACAATACTTTAAAGTGAATGCATAAAATTATACAACTTTTTTTTCACAGGAAAACAAATTTCCAACGGGGTCGGTTGCTACACTCAACTTAATCACTTTTCACCTCACAAATTTTCTTTTTAATCTTATCACTTACTCAAATTTTAATTTGCTGCCTGTAGCACAACAGCTGGAAGAGTCGGTCGAACTCTGGAATAGCAGTGCCAAACAAATAACTTTTTTTTCAATTCTCCAATAACTTCTCACTTAACTTTTTACCAAAACTTTTAAATTTTTAACCAAAAAAATTAAGAGCTCTCTTTCTTTTTTTTCTTTTTATTAATACTTAAGGTTGATTCGCGACTCAATTATTTTTTGTTCAATTCAGAATTAAAGTTCATTTGCAAAATGTTTTAACAAAAAACATAAATTGTTTAAATAATAATTTAGCTTCAAACAATTTTGCGTAATTAACAAAAGTATCTGACAAATAAACGCAATGAAAATACCTATAAGTATCATAATCAAATATCTTTCTTAACAAGACGTCTGGTTAATTTCGTTTTTATCTTCTTCCGGAATCTTTTCTTTTCAGTAAGCTGGGGTTACCAGTGTAATGGTACCACACAACTTCCACAAAACTTTATTTTGATATAGCTATACGTATAATTTTTCGTTTAATAAGTATCACAAAATTTCCAGTTATAGGAGTTTTCCAGTTGTTTTGCTTGCAGCTGGTGTCTG
>JASAMX010031353.1:0-34829 GCA_030248175.1 Microlaimidae sp. YZB2_3
TATTGTTCTGCAAGTTGAAATGGTTAGTTGAAAACTAAGCGGTTTAGTTTAAAAAAGTCTAAGGAAATTTTCCAATATTGGCACATAGTACTCTCTCCATTGGTTTTTATCTAACGATTTTTTAAAAAAAAATTTTATCTTTGGAAAAAAATAATAAAGGTTTCTCTGATATACATAACCCGCCTGAGAAACGCAACTGCCCACTCCCAAGTACCTTTTCGCCGAATACAAAAAACGGAGACGGGAATTCTTGGGCTTGGTTGTCGCAGTTGACGGATTGTTTGTTCACCAGTGCCACCTTGGACTCCATCGTTAACACTTTCCGCTTCTCTTTGTGCCAGCAGACGTTCGGATAGAGACCGCTCACCAGCAGAGTGATGCACATGTCCAACTTGGAATCCGGTCCCTAAATAAATGATGCTGTATTTTATTATTGCACACAAAAAAAAATTTAAGAAACCATTCTGTCCACTGACTGTATGAAAAATTTGAATATTAAAGATGAATTCGATCAGGGTGAAAATAGCTATGTGGTAAAGTAACCCTCTTTTTTCGTGAAAATATCACGTGGAGTGAAGCACGTGACGCAACTTAATAATAAATTGGTTATATCATCACTGACAATTTTTTTATTATTTTTTATTATCGCGCGTTCATTCTTCATTTCTTTTCGACAGCGAGCGGTTACGGCCTTGATTTCAGCCTGAAGGATTTTAACTTCAGTCTAGTCATATTACTCGTCTTGATTTACTAAGAAATAAGCTGATCGTAGCCTACCTGATTGCTGAAAATCTGCGGGGCCATACACTCTTCTGGAAAGCCTGCGTTTACCAGAAGATCTCTAAGTTGGGCCTTGGCCTCCCAGGTCATCCGCAGGGTCATCATATTCAAACTCTTACGGTCGCAGAAACCCTGTTCATAGTCCTCACCACCTTGTCTAAAACAAACCAGTCTTTCAATAAAAAGACCCACTGGATACCCAGCATAAAGGTTGGACTGAAAATATGTGGACTATAGTTGTATGTAGACATATTCCGCAAGTTCATAATATTAAGATATTTAAACTTAATCGCAGAAACCCCTTTTCGCAGTCCTTATTCCTTGGTTTTATTATTATAGCTTATGTTTTATTAATTTTTTTACGAATTAGTTAAAAGTGGTCTTTTATTGCGGAATGTAAATATTTAAGTGAAGTCTTAGTGCCTATATGTGACACAGTGACAGCAGTAGGAAAACATCATGCACACTTTTGTTCAATTCATAACGCTGTTTTTATAGCTTCGTTGGACCGGCTATGGGTGCTTAAACCCATTTGACCGCCCAAAACACAAATTTAAAAAAAAAGTATAAACAAAACATTTAATTTGGCTGAATAAAAATTTTACCTGATGTACACTTAATTGTTTACCAAAATTTTTTATATAATGTATCATAAATGTATTTTTCTCATTAAAAATCGCGTCAATAATCATGTTAAAAATTTCTTTGCCTGAGAACTCTAGAAAATGTGAATCGTCCCTGAAAAATAATCGAAATTCGAACTACGAGTGTTACGAAAGTCTACCAATAAAAAAATCGCAATCACATTATAAACTATAAAATAAAACACCTGGCTTCCTCCCATGCTTGGAAAGCGGATAACAAAGCGACGTGATCCGAATATCTGGTTCCCGCGAATGCCTTATGAGCCCACATGAGTCTCTTGTAGTGTCTGGGCACCACGAAGGGTTCCGGAAAACTCGTGGCCGCAGCCACGCCGCACATCAAGTCTCCAACACTAAATAACAATAAATTTAATTATATTAAGCAATTCTCCATATAGTATTTTTAGCATTCTTCGTAATGTTTTTCTAAAGTACAAAAACTTTAAAAGGTAAATAGCCAACGCATAAAATAAGAAAATAACCCTTAGTCGAAACATTAAATACAAAAAATGGCTCACTGAAAAATGGCTCCTAAAACCAACGTTTTCCCAATGTTTGGCTCGATGGGTAAGCGGGCCAATATTCTTCCCAGCGGTGTCATTTCACTGTTTTCATCCAACGCATTCATTTCTAAAACAAAGTATCATTCAATTAAGAGATTCTACACACAAAATCTCATACATGACCAATCTGCCTGGAGTCTCTGGATCACTCCCTCTAATCGCTTAGAGATAAAGATAACCCCTTTTTTTCCTGTAAATTTTTGACCTTTCTTCTCTTCTCAGCTCCCAGTCCAGGCTACCCGCCCTCCTGAAAGATATTTTGAAACCGTCCTCTCTTAAAAAAATTTTCTATCGACTTAAAAGTCCAAATTCAGGCCAAATTAATCCACCCCACCAACAACCGCCCGTTTAAAAAACGCCTAAAACCTACCTTAAAAATTTTGGATTTCAATTTTAATAAGCCAATCCACGATTTTACAGCGCATGTCTTCCCAGAGGTACGTAGTCCATATACACATTTTTAAACATAAAAAATTAAAATATATATAATTTTTATATGATATTTTTAGCTTGATTTCTGGGGTTATGCTTAGGCTTGCTTAGAATACAGGCGTTAGCTTCCAGCAAGTTATTAAAATTGTTTGATCCTGCTCTACAAGACGCAGAGTTTTCTCGATTTCGACGATCCTAAATCTTTCAAAAAAACATTAAATCACCTCTGAGCAAGACTTCGGATTCGATAATTGAGTCTATCGGTGGCGGTTCCATGGCTTTGTTGAGAAAATCACCAATGGCGCCCAACCGCAAAAGCTTAACTGTCAGAGAAATCTCGGCCAGCGGAGTCCGCAATATTTCTGGCGTGGCGTGTTGTTCAAGCCTAAAATAAACAAAAAACTACATTTATTACAAGGACGTACCGTGGGTTTGATTTATGGGGAGGGGGCGGGGAGGACGCCTCCTTCCCCCAAATTTTTTTAAAAAGATTAAAAAAGCAGGGATAAACGTAGATAAACCCGTATAATATACCATTTTTGGCCTAACAGCGTATTATCTAATGTTTTTATCGGTAAAAACATGTTTTCTTTGTTAAAAATTGCAATAATAGGGCTTGGATTTCACAAAAAAGGGATTTAGAGAACTGTCAGACCCCCTGGCTACACAAACCACGCTGTAAATCAAAGCTGATGAGCAGCTTTTCTGTTTTTTAGGGGACCTATATGAAAAAATTACCGAGGCCATTGCTATAGGCGGCTGGAGATTTTAGGAGAGGAGAGGTACATAAATCAATAAATATGATTGTTTACTTTGCTTTCTGTGTATAGTACTTTATTGCTAACTACAAAATATTGTATTTCAAAATAACATCAGACAAGATAAATAGCAGGAAATATACCATGGAAAGTGACCGCTGAACGACGCGGAGCGGAATTTTTTTTCGCATTTTGGGAGTCAATTGTGATACCAAAACTATTTAATAGTTTGCGCCGGGCAATTAACGAGGCGCAAAAAAATTTTCAATTTTTAGCCCTTGAAAACCACCAAATTTTACCATCTGTCAACCATTTTTTTGGGGGGCACCGATCCCACTTTCCCAATCATAAATGGGCAGCCTCCCGAATTTAGGGGGTATATCTGACCCCCGAAATTTGGAGGGGGGTGTCCCAAAATTTTTTTTGGGTATACCTCACATACCCTATGTTTCACGTTTTTAGTACTGGAACCCAATTTTAGGGGGATTGTTCGGGGTACCCCAAATTTTGATGGGGGAGGAATGTCGGCTATAATCGCGATTTTTGAAGGGGTATAACCCCCCTGCCTACCTATGCGCCCAACCACTTTCCTTATCCCCCCGTCCGACCGTTTCAAAGGGGGGGGGGGTGGCGCACTTGACCTGCCCGCTGGTTACGTCCCTGATTTATTATGAACATTATCCTATTATTATTATCATCTTTACTATTATTTCTATTTAAAAAATGGCGAATAGGAACTACGGATTGGAAACACTTTTTTAATAGTTAATTGAATTATATTTAAATTGCAGACCTGTGCACTGCCCCCCCGGGGTTAAAACGGGGGAGGGGAGCAATTCCAAAATGGGGGGGCACGGGGGGCAACTTTTTTGAAACGGGGGGGGCAACAAAACGGGGGGCAAGCAGGGGGGAAGGAAAAAAAAGAGAAAAAAGGAGAAAAAAAGAGAAAAAAAAGAGGGGAAAAGGGAAAAAAGGGACAAAAAAAAAGCGAAAATAAGGTAAAAATAGGTCTAAAATGGCTTAAAATACATTGAAATAGGCTAAAAACTGCAAAAAAATTCGCGATGATGGCGTCATCATAGGTCAAAAATGGCATTTTAGTGTACTTTTTCATTTTTTGGCGGGGGGGGGGCAATAAAACGGGGGGGGGGGCATTTCCAGACCGTGCACAGGTGTGAAATTGTAATTAAGTAATTAACTTACGCGGCGTAACGGGCGTTGGAGCAGAGGTGGAAGCAGTATCCCTCGCGAACTCGACCGGCTCGCCCTTTCCGCTGCTCCAAGTTGGTCTTACTCGCCCATACGGTGGCGTAGTTGACCATGTTGTTGTGACTGGTGTACAATTTGATCTTGGCCCTGCAAAATTACACTACTTGACGTTTAACGGAATTCTGGAGTTAAATAATTAAACGGTAATGTTATATATCTATTATTTTGTCAATTTTTTAAACTAATTTGTTTCAAAACTTTTTTAAAAGAATAATAATAGTCCTAAAAACGTGGATAGGATAACTGGAAACATAATAAGTTTGAAATAGTTCAAGAGGTGGACAAAGCTTTCTGCGTTTTAAATTATCGGAGCACCGGAGCATAATATCACAAACAAACACGCGATAGCAAAATATGGCCCAAGCAGTTACAGATAGCTGAACTGCGCAGATTTTAATTGTAACCCATCTTTATTTTAATAATAATGATGATAAAACATACTTGCAAGAGTCGATAACAAAGACGACATCATCAATTGTGACACTAGTTTCCGCAATATTTGTCGACAAAATAAGCTAAAATAAAACCACACAATGTTTAAATAATATTTAACACTTTACGAATTTATACTAAAGTGAAAATAAATAAGACTCATTTTTATGATTTCTAAGCAGGGAAAAAATAATGTAGTATTAGCTGTAGATTGAGGGGCTTTTAGATTGTTGTTGCAAATCCATTAAGGATTTATTCGTGACATGATGAGTAAACTTGTTTGTATTGTAGAAGTACAAAAAGTTAACAGTAATTAAGTAGAGTATAACAGTTATTTATAACGGTTTCTAATCCGCATCTAAATAAAAACCACATTTAAGAATTATTGATATTTTTTTAAGTTTTAAAATCTAAATCACATGATTTTGTATCCCTTGACTATTTGTATACCTTGACGGTATTTCTTGACTACTTTAAACACTTTTGCTTGTTTCAAATAATATTTAAATTTCAAATAATATCTGCTTAGTTGGAATAAGTCAAATTCAGTACAAAAAAAATCAGCACGACTACACGACCTTTTTTACATTTCGAATTTCTTCAGGTATAACAACGATGGGTCAAAGTCACGTTAATTTAATTCTGACTTAAACTCATTCTTCTGTCGCAACGACGGGACAAATTACGTTTTACCTTGGTCACACCCGGTGCAACGCGCTCGAAAACTTTGTGCTGTTCCTGTCTCGGTATTTGAGAATGCAGCGGTAAGATAACATACTGATTGCCGCCTATAATAATGAATAGATATGTACATTAATTAATGTAAACAATTTTAAACAGTGACGTAACCATAGAAACAATAAAATAATATTTTATGGCTGTATTGATAAGTGGTTTATTGCGGTTGCATTTATAATTTAATTATTATTTACAAAAACGTCTAAAATCATTGTGTTGTCTTATGCATGTTTTATACGTTCACAAATTATTCAGTTTTACATTGGTTCGGAATGTTTATATTTGGCTTAATATGAAATCCACGACTCAATCCCTATGGGTATTAAACAAACACTAATGTTTTTTTGTCCAGTGTTCCATGATTAGAGCATATGTTTCATGGCAGAATAATATGTTACTTTAGAGCGAAAGAATATTAGAAATGAAACTTCAGTAATTAATACTGTAAAAAATCTTTGGAGAATATTTTTCAAATAAAAATTACCGAGCTTTTTCTTAGCTCGTACCGACTACTGAAAAGTGTAAACCTTAAAACCGAAGTAGAAACAAAAAGTTGATTCAGCTTTTGGCAACAATTGATTTATCAAAGCTTCAAAAAATTCTGTAATACTTGCTGTCACAGAAAAATATAGCAAAAACAATGTCTTAGTTATTCTTGTACTGATTATTTATTTGTGAGAAAATATTTCATGTGAAAAAAATAAAAATCAAAAATTTTAAAGTCAAAGTAATAAAAAACTGAAGGAGCAGCCTGTTTCAAAATAAATCTACTGTTAAGGACAAAAATCTATGCAATAAATTAACGGAATATCCACCTTATAGTATTTCTAAAGTTGCAATTGCTAATATGAGCCCTTTTCAGCCTATGCTATGCCATGTGGATCTAAAACTAGAAATCACCGTTGCGTTTCTTCTCCACCAAAGAAAATGTTATGTAATTTTCTCGGCATACTATATTTATATATAGGAGTTAGAGTTATCAATAAGCGAATAACCCCAGTTAAGCCCAATAAGCATGTTCTCATGGATTATCTTTGTGGAGCGCGGCACAATTCGCTCTTATCACTTTACGTACGTCGTGGTCTATTATTTTTGTTTTTTATTGGTAGGAAAGTATAAAAAACTGTTTTTGAGTGCTAAAACTGGAATCAAAACAAAAAAAGAAAACAGTACAACAACGCTAACCTTTTATTTCAAGAACTAAATTTAATGTCAAAAATAATTTTAATATAAACATTACCTCACTCCCATACCCTCCCTCCTCTTTACCAAATCTAGAAAATTTAACGTTCAAATAAAATCAATGTTTATTTACAAGTTTGATTTTTTACTCTCCATTCACTTTTTTGGTACTAAAGCCTTATTATCAGCATTTTAAACCTCATTATCAGCATTTTAAAATTCCACCTACCTGAAAATCATACTCCCCCTAGGCGCTTTTTAAAATTTACCCCCGGAAATGCCTTTCCAGTCGGATTTAAGCTATAACCACAGACCAAATATCCCCCTAAGTTAGATAGGTCGTCAACCTCAACATATGACGTTTATAGATGATTATAGTATAGCGGTTTGTAAAACAGGTGCACGTGCACCCTTCCCTTCTCCTGAAGATAAAATCTTGGATCTCTTCTTCTTAAAAAAATTATAAAGGGTCTTATCAGTTGGTTTATACTTCCTTCAAAATTTTTAAATTTTTACATTCTACTTCTTGTAAAATTTTCAAATGACTCCCGTTTCCACTTTGTAAATAATAAATTTCATTTTACTAGACATAGATATCTTACACCCTGGCAGTTCGTGGCGAGGCCTTTAGATGGATTTTTATTTGGTTGGTTTAATAATGTACCATGGCTAAAACACTAATTTTAGTTCTGAAGAGACGGAGACGTCTGTCTTCATAAAACCAAGCTGATTTAATTTAGTGCTGTGTAAACACAGCGATGTAACAATTTCGTATAGCTTATATGCTAGACCTAATCTAAAAAGACAACTTGTCCAAATTAGATTTCACGCCAGCTTTGGTATATGTAGACAGACCTGTGCACGGTCTGGAAATCCCCCCCCCCCGCTTTATTGGAGGATTTGCCCCCCCCCGTTTTATTGTCTCCCCCCGCCAAAAAATGAAAAAGTATCCTAAAATTATGACGCCATTTTTGACCTATGATAACGCCATCATCGCGAATTTTTTGCAGTTTTTAGCCTATTTCAATGTATTTTAAGCCATTTTAGACCTATTTTTACCTTATTTTCGCTTTTTTTGTCCCTTTTTTCCCTTTTAACTTCTTTTTTTCTCTTTTTTTTTCTTTCTCCCCTACTTGCCTCCCCCCGTTTAAAAAAAGTTGCCCCCCAATAAAACCTCGAGGGGGGCAGTGCGCAGGTCCGTAATAGAATAGAATATCATGTATAAAATGTGTTTTACGGCTGTAACATAAACTAACGCTCTAAAGTAATGAGATTTTTTTGTTGTCAAAGTAATGGGTATTTCCAATCCCGCTCGTTACACACGCTAAGTAAAACTTAAATTGTGTCATACAAATTATCTTTTGTTTTCATTTACTTGCTCTAAGCAATATGAAAACCAAAAGCATCATCATCATTCATAAGTATATGTGTACTAAACTTTAGTATGTATAGTTTTTAAGCCGTTTTTATTTTGTTCAATAAAATGTAGTAGATTCTTCTAAAAAGAACATTAATAAATTAGTTTAAAAGTGTTATTGCTTTGGACATCGAATCGAACTTTCCCCCCTGCTGCCTGACTCCTCACAGTGGCGTGCCCAGGATTTCATTTCGGGGGGGCGGTCTGGGGGGGTAAAAACTAGCCCTGAAGGGGGGTCTGGGGGGCGGGAGCCCCCCACATATGGGGTGTCTGGGGGGCGAGAGCCCCCAGCGGGGCCAAGGGGCAGAGCCCCTTGTCAGGGGGGTCCGGGGGGCAGAATGTCCCCCCGGGGGAGAAAATTTTTAATTTTAGGTGCTAAAATACAATAGAAATTTTAATTCCAGATGATACTTATTACAAATTTTAAGGTTTTTCTATACCTATACATTTAAAACATGTGTTTAAACGTTAATAAAAGGATAGTAGTGTTTATAGCAGTTTTATTAAACATGTATGTCTTACCTACTGAACGTGATAATCGATTTGAAATCAAAAAACTAAGATAAATTGTCAATTTAAACTACCCGCGCAGCGGGAAAATTTTGGTTTTTTGACTATTAATATGCTTTTGGAAGGCATCAGGAAAGTTTCTGTATTAATATTAAAGAAAAAAAATTTTCTCCTCCAAAATTTAAAAAACGTAAGTGTCCCCCTTACAAAAAAATCCGGCTTCGCCGGATTTCGGGGGGGTGGGGGGGCTGCCGCCCCCCCTGGGCACGCCATTGACTCCTCACTAGATTTGAATTTTTTTCGACCCCGAATTGATCCCGCCCTAGAAACCCGGGGGTCGATAGGACCTGGTCGGACGCGGACCCGCAAAAACCTCTAGGATCCCTTTTATCTAAAATTCAAATTGCCTTTTACCCGGGGTAAACTCCATTTTTCTGGTCACCATGTTTGTGTGTTGCGTTTATATTACTACAAGATTGCCTTTTTACATAAATATCTCAGATCTTTGTTTTCTTATATCAGAAATAACGTAACAAAATTATCTTAATTCAGTCTTAAATCGATGTTTTCAACCAAACCTCTGGGTGTGAAATTGTGATTGGTCGGCGCACGTAGTTAGTGCGGGAAATGAAAACAACCGAGCAGGATTTGACAGGAGGAAACGACAACCGAATGTCCGCCGAATTATCTACCAAAAGAGTCCACGGATAATAGACAAATTATTGAATAAAGAATTTCTGCTCCAACAACTCCCCTATTATCCACCCAAACTGACTATACTGATGTTGCGTTTCATTCAAAACTAATGTTTAGCTTTAGCATACTCTGTAAAAGGATTATAATCATACATGGGCAAGTTGGTTCGGAGTGGGGGGGGGGGTTAAAGTCCGAGAAACGCAAAATACCCATATCGTTTTTTTCTGGGAGTGCATTGTACCCATATAGTTTTTCGATTTTGAAGAAAAAATAGGTAAAAAACGCTCATTTTAGGTCAAAAAGCCCTTTTTATTGCATTTTTGAGCTTTTTACTGTTTAAAACATTCATTTTGACTTTAAAACTAAAGTTTGGAGGCAGTTAGAAGTCATTTCAAAGACATTTTTTTCTCTTTATTTTTCCAAAATTGGGGGTTAACCTTTTCTCCCCCCCCCCACTTCTGAGTGGGGGACGGTTAAACACCCCTTCTCAGAATTTGGAGGGGGGTTAACCCCCCCGTGCCCATGTATGAATATAATTTAACCTTCCAAGCCAGGGTGTATTAGGTAAACGATTTCATTTTGTGATTTATTTTAATTACATGTATAAGTTCCTTTTTCATTTTAAAAATTCCATGCTATTTTTTACAAAGCTTAGTTTTTGTATTGAAAAAATGCCGAAAAATATACGAAAATATAGGATTCGAGCGAATCCTATTAGCCGTATTATGTAATGAGATAGGATCCATGTAGCGACGACTTACTTATGCAAATTTTATTATGTATTTGTGCAGTTTACGACCTTGATTCTTTTAGAGGGTCCGGCACAAAAGAGTCCCGGCACAAAAGAGTCCTGAAAAAAATCGCAGCTGGCACAAAAGAGTCCTGGCACAAAAAAGTCCCGGCACAAAAGAGTCCTGGAGAAAATGCATTCATGCGCCCAAGCGCTGCGAGCGCTAAAGTCGGCACAAAAGAGTCCTGGCATAAAATTTATTTTTCACACCTGAGATACAATGATCACACCTCAGCTGTCTTCCAGTTTTTTGTTTGTTTTTTTAATTAGCCTCTTAAGAATTACTCTTAAGAATTAATTAGTGAAGAATTACGCCGGTAAAACATTTGTTTTTAAGTATTTTTATTATTTAGTTATTAATACGCTCAAAGTTTTTTAAAGAATTTAAAAAATAAGAAAAACATGTGTTTGGATTTGTGTGTGTGTTGTATTGTGTCATGTGTTGTGTTTGGGTATAAATTATATAATATTGAATTAGTGTTAGTCATAATTGAGTAACAAAATCAAGTCTAAATAAGTATTTTAGTTGAGATAAATTTTTTGTTCATAGTTAAAATATTACAATTTTTATCAAATAAGTGTTTTGGTCGTAATTGTAAGGACAACCAGATGTGTCCAATTTAATATGGCTTTAAATAATCTTTAAATCTTAAGGACTTTTAGCATAATCACAAATTTGTTTTATAATTCGTTTTAAGTTAAAAATTAAGATTCCGTACGTACAGAAAGATTTTGCATGATGATTATATTAATAATGGGAGGTGAGATAAAAATGGATACCAAAAATACCTAAAAAGTAGTTATATAATGAATAAAAAACACATAAAAGAGTAAGTTTTAATAAAAAAGTAAATTGTAATAAAAAAATTGAATATATCATTAAATAAATATTAATTGATGAATCTATTACTAAAACGAACATAACCTCCTAAAATAATTGCGAAATTTTCTTCAATACAATTGAATTTCCATCGTAACCTTTATAGTTTTTTAAATCTTTAGTGTAGTTTTTAAACAATTTTTTACTTTTAAATAGGGTATACTTTACATTTAAAGCAGAAAAAATAGGTGATTTAAAAAAAGGAAAAGTTAACAGAAGTGATTTTTCTACCCTTCAATATCAAACTCCGGGGCTCCAGCCAATTCAAGCAGATGGAGAGACTTGTTTGATTATGTTTTAATTTATTCTATACGCATTTTAGGCTATTTTATCGTTTAAATACACGTTGAAAAAAATTTAGTTTAAAAAATTCTGTTTTCTCCGGAAAACATTAATAGTTAAATACCGGTTAAGTGTTGTTAAACATGGCTACAGTATAAGTTTTTAGTGCGCCACTTTATGAAAATTAACAAATTTTTATTGATTTATTATTTTATTTATTTATTTTTTACTTCTTATTCTACTCCATTTTTTGTGTCTTAACAGGCGCCTGGGGCTTAATATTTTCGTTGCTTTACCTCTGTACACTTTTTCATTGTATGTCAGCTGTTAAAAATTGATTTTATGCCAGGACTCTTTTGTGCCGACCTCAGCCCTAGCAGCGCTTGGGCGCATGAACGCATTTTCTCCAGGACTCTTTTGTGCCGGGACTCTTTTGAAGGTGAGCCTCTTTTAGATACACAAACTAATACAAATATGTCGGTTGTGTTTCAAAGTGCGAACAGGAGGTAAAATTAAAACAAAAAACCCAAAACTTTAAGTTTTGTAACATGCTGTTAAATTAAATTAATATCAAATTCCCACCAAAAATAAGAAACCGGTTATGTCTTTTAATTTAAAGATTTTATAATTAATCAATCAAAAACTCTCGACTGCGACTATTATGCCAATATAGTTAAAAAAAGATAAGTATTTGCACGACAACGACAATCCAGTTTTCCAGATTAATCTGTTTTATTTAATCTCTTTGTCCCCTTGAGGTTATTGCTAATAAATATTTTCTTGGCGAGTTTACAAAAGTGATAATGGGCACTGGCGGAAACATTGGGGTTTAAAAGTTCGATAAAAACTTCACGTCAGGATTTGAAGGACCCTCAAAATGTCAAAGAGTATTCGCGATCGATAACGTCATATGATATATGTTTGCTCTGTGGGAATGGTTGTGGGAGGAGAGGAGCTGTTTTAGCCAATTAGTGCTTGGGAAAAAATTCATCTCCAATGAATGAGAAATATCCATTTTTTTTCGAATCGCTGACTGGCTGAAAGTGATTCTATAACGTCAAGTTCTGTGAAGATATTTAACACTAAATAACTTCCATAAAAATGGGAGGGTTGTGACCATCGTGTTAAAGTGATTTTAGTGTGTAACCAAGACTTCTAGGTGCACGTTTATTTGGACGTATGTAAGGATCAATCTAAAAGTTAATTGTGGCAATCACCTAAGTTTTTTCGCAAATAGGCGTCGTATTTAAAAACAAGCTATTTGAATAAAACAAACAAAAAAATTGATGTTTCCTTATTTTTAAGCTTTGAATATGAAATATTAAAATTTGAACAGATATATAGTTGTTACCAAGACAAAATGAATCAGAATCATCATAAAACACTTGTTGATCGTGACTTTATATGCGAGAGTGACGAAAATCAAAAACTACAAAAAAAGTAATTTGGGCGCAAAAAGTTTTACTGTTTTTTTTATGTATTTTCAATGAACTTTTGAAAAAATATTATACAGTAATCCCCAGAAAAATAGACGGCCAGCATTTAAGACGGTTTTTTAGGAAGAGGACGGGGTGGTAAGTATTACCCGGCAATAAAAATCCTATTTTTAGTGGCTATTTGACTACGAAACTCAAATATTAGGTGTCCGGTCCAGAACATACATAAGCGTAGGGGGAGGGGTAGGGTGGGGTCCACTCATAGATGAACAAAGGGAGTGGGGTGGGTAGGGTGGGGTCCACTCCCCTAGTCTCGAAATTTCGGGGGCCCCGCTCCCTCCAAATTTTCGAATTTTTTACCCCTGACCCCCCTCTAGATTTTGAAATCTGACCCCCCTTGCCCTTCCCCTCTCGAGAAATTTTTAAGTACTTTTTTATACAAAATTTTCTTCCAAAAACGTGAGTTTTTTTTTAACACAAATTCATGTTGTCACACCCTTTTTATACCTAAATATCGCTTTTTATTCAATAAAATGTAGTATTATCTTATAAAAAAACTATTATTAAACCTTTAATGGTTTAAAAGTATTTTGCCTCGGAAATTGGACCCCACCTGACCCCTTTTAGGTTTCAAAATTTTCTACCCCGGATAGACGCCCCCCTAGAAAGCTAGGTGGGGTTCGACCCATACATGGGCAAGTTGGTCCGGAATGGGAGGGGGTTAAGCCCCAAATTAGGGAGGTTAAATCCGAGAAACGCAAAATACCCATATCGTTTTTTTCTGGAGTGCATTTTACCCATATCGTTTTTCGATTTTAAAGAAAAATATTAAAAAACGCTAATTTTGGGTCAAAAGCTATTTTTGTTGCATTTTTAAGCTTTTTACTGTTTAAAACATTCGTTTTGACCTCAAAACTTAAGTTTGGAGGCAGTTCGAAATCATTTTAAAAAGATTTTTTTTCTTCATTTTTCCGAAATTGGGGGGGGGTTAACCTTTTCTCCCCCTCCCCACTTTTGAGTGGAGGGGGGTTAAACCCCCTTCTCAGAATTCGGAGGGGGGCGTTAAACCTCCCCCCCAACCCTCCCCCGTGCCCATGTATGGTTCGACCCCCCCAGGACCCCCCCTAGATTTTGAAATGTCATTTACCCGGGGTAAACATTCCCCCTAGCTTTTTGACCATGTTCATCTGTGGGTACAAAATAAATATCGTGAGTAAACATGTTTTAATGGAATTTATTACACAAAAATTGGTATTTGAGCTAATAAAGGTACAGCTATTCAAATTATTTTTAAAAATTCTAAGTTTATATGATTTTAAAATTAAAAAGCATGGGGGAAAATCTATCCCGGTATACTCTTTCCTCCGGGGAAAGAATTTACCGCGGGGGGAAAGAATATCCCGGGATAGTTTTTCCGAGGGGGAAAAGTATCCCGGGATAGTTTTTCCGGGGGGAAAATTTTTAGGGGGGAAAGAATATCCCTTGACACCGGCCCATGCTCATGTATGCTCCAGAATAACCTTAAATTTTGGAAAAGAGGGGTGTCGGGTGTCGACACTCAGGATTTTTCTTTGTGTGGAGGGAACTCCTTGCCTTGCCAGTTGCCACCAACTCCCTTTTTCAACCTTCTTTGCAAGATTTTTAAAACGCCTTTAAACACAGGCTTGTTAAAGAAAAAAGTAAACAATTTGGCTTCAACAGGCTAGAATATATTACATAAAGCCGTCAATATACTTTAATTTTACTCCATATTTATCATAATTAATTTAATATTAGACGAGCTAACCGAAGATTGAGTGATATTCAGGGTAATAATTACCGATATTCTGATTTTTCCATGTAATGAATGAATAATTAATGGATAACATTTCCGTTTGTTTTCAATCGCTAGGCTAAAATGATTTACACGCCGTTCCACAAAGAAATTACGACCGAAACGGGAACAAAAATTGTTTTTTTTTTTTAAATAATACTGAAAATAGTGTTAAGTAATCTTTTCATTTTTTGTAATACCAAGATAACTTAAAGGAAAATTTTTCGAGCGAAGAAAAACGCCATTAAAACTAATCCTTCCGTGATTATGCTAAATATTTTTTTGTAAAAATTGATTTTGATGAGTTTTTCTTAAAAAAAAATTAAGCAGAAAGGCCTTAAAACATATTCTCATAGACAGCCACAACACTACTGAATTAATTTTTAGTTAAAAAGCCCCAGGCACCACACCACCCTTCGCGAGAATTTGATAATAAAAACGAATTATTAGGCAATAAAAAAAGTTTAAACGATTTACAAAAAACAGATTCAATAATATTAAAATTTTTATTTATAAAAATATTTTTTAAGAAGCGATAATTCCAATCAATTTTTAATTTTTGTTCTCCGTGCGTGAGTTCTGGAATTTTCTTATTTATCAGCCAGAAATTTTTTGTTTCAACTTGCATAATTCATCCGCATTACTTAATTGATTGATTACCGCGACCAAAACGCTGTTCAGATGGAATCGCCAGAGTTTTTACAAGGTGCCGACTTACACTTAAATAAACCAGTTTTTTAAATATCAATTATTTAAGTGTAAAAACGCTTGTTGAATACCTCAAAACATGATTTAACAGTATTGCAGTTACATAGTTTCGCGTACTTTTATTTTCTATTTTACTTCGCTTTATAAAAATTTGTAAATAAACGACTTTTTTTAGTTCATGCCTTATGTACTAACAAATTATCTATCTATATATATATCTATATATATATATATATATATATATATATATATATATATATATATATATATTATATATTTATTTATATATATAATATTAGATAACAAATCTTTATTTTCATTGCTGTATTTTTCCTTATATGCATTTGTGGCGTTTTTGAAATTGTAATAAATTTTTACCTCAAAAAAATTTTAGGTTGCGGAGACGGTTTTATAATCTAGTTTACTTTAATCAAACATTAAAAATCAAGTTTATTATACAAATAGGCCCTAACTATTTAAGTGATTATAAGTGAGCTAGTAAAAAAATATATATAAATCCCAACTAATTGTTTTTTTTTTGGCAATAGCAAGCAAGAATATATAAGTGCGAGACCAACTCCTAAATTTTCCCGTAAGTACAAAAAATTGGGGTTTTCAAAAAATAAAAACAATACAATTAAAAGCATAGATGTTTTTGGGGGGGGGACAGAGGGGTGCACCCCCCCCCTAGAGCCAAAATTTTGGACCCCCCCCCCTGGAAAAAATCCAGGGGGCCCCCCCCCCTCTCCCCCAAGCTCGAGAGCGGTCCGACCTACCCCCCCCCCCTGGAAGGCTGGACCCCCCTCCCCCCCCCCCTCCCGACCAATTTGGAAGTATATTTTTTTATTTACTGTCAAAAACACAGGTTTTTAGTTAAAAACAGTGTTTAAATACACTTTTTAGGCCTAAATAGGCTGTTTTAATACATAAAATTCAATATTAGACCTAAAAACACTTAAATTATTGAGTTTAAAAAATTTTGCTGAAAAATTGGACCCCCCTGACCCCCCCCCTAAATTTGAAATCTCGCACCCGGGGTCGACCCCCCCTAAAAAGCCAGGGGGGTCCGGACCCCCCTGGACCCCCCCCCCCTAAAAAATTTTGGCCTTCCACCCGGGGGTGGACCCCCCCCCTAGCGGACCCGACCAAAAACATCTATGATTAAAAGTAGATGCTCTTCCAAAATTAATTCACCTAAAATTTTCCTGAATATAAAAAAATAATAAAAATCAACAAATTTCGTAAGGGTGAGGATGTCCTGAAATAGACTATATACAATGTCCTTTCCTATAATAGTTCAGTAAACTGTCGCTCTCCATTATCTATTAAATATGGCACGTAGGTACTACACTATACCTACCACAATAATTAATATCATTTGCTCCAGTCAGATTGTAAAATGTAAAATATAAAAATTTTTTAAAAGATTTTGACACTAAGCTCAAACTGAATGAAAATATTTTATTTTCACACGAACGCGTAAATCGATTAGCATTAATGCATTTTTGGCAAAATAAAACAATGTGGCCTTAAACAGGATCAATAGCTAGAAACACTATAAGAGCAAGGGTGTATAAGTTGAAAAGGAACGCAAGCTTAAACTTGTGTGAAATTTCTGGCCATGAATTAAAGTATTTCCGAGTTACAAACTAAATACTTCGGACATAATGCGTACGAAATTTGCCCATGTATAATCAATCTTTTTGTACGATAATTATCTACAGGTCATACCAATAAAGAAATATGAATTAATTTTTTGCTATAGTATATATTAAATCATATAATTTTTTTTGAATTATTTTTTTAATTTTACACCATACCTAACTAAGAAGACATTTAAAAGAATATTTTATTAAAAAAATAAATAAGAGTGTTGATCGCATGAAACCAAACATTCTGCCTTAAATAGAGGTAAAAAACCCGGTCATATTCTAAAATCGGTCATACTTTTTTTAAACGAATTAAGAAATTTTTTAAACAAATTATAAGCAAAAAATATTATTTTTTTTAAATTATAATTTAGACATATAGCACAACAGTTCAAAAACTGATGATGTCTATTAATAAAATGGGAAAAACATACTATATGGAAACTTGCTTCAGAGTTTCACAAAGTAAGTATTTTTTGCAATTCATATAAAATGTAAATTTAGGTTTACATTACACATTTTAAGCGTAGCGAAGGTGAGCACCTATTTAAAAGGTGGAGCTCCGGAGCTCACTTCGCTTCAAATGGCAAGAGGCAAGCGCTACGAAGAATAGTGTTTGTGGGAAGGAACAATACTTAGTAAGCATACATGGGCACGGGGGGGTTAACCCTCCCCCAAATTCTGGGAAGAGAGGTTTAAACTCAGAAGTGGAGGGGGGGGAAGGTTAACCCCCCTCCAGTTTTGGAAAAATAAAGAAAAAAAGGTTTTTAAAATGACTTCTGACTGCCTCCAAACTTAAGTTTTGAGGTCAAAGCTCAAAAATGCAATAAAAAGGGCTTTTTGACCTAAAATTAGCGTTTTTTACCTATTTTTTTTTAAATCGAAAAACGATATGGGTAAAATGCACTCCAGCAAAAAAAAACGATATGGGTATTTTGCGTCTCGGATTTTAACCCCCCCCCCCCCAATTTGGGGTTTAATAACACCCCCACTCCGGACCAACTTGCCCATGTAGGCTAGTAAGAATGTGTTTCTTTTCTCCGATTTTGATATTATGAAAAATATAAATGTTAATTTAAAAAATTTTTAATACATAACGATAGAAAAGGACTCTTAAATATCTGTAAGTTTACACTAATAAACGGTCAATTATTGATAATTTATGATCATAATAAAATGCCTAATGATGTATAGTGTAACAAATATTTACCTGCGTATAGCCTTTTTAGTACGTAATATGTACTTGTATTCTTGTGTGCTGTGCTGATTGCTATAATTTTCAATAAAAATTATCTGCATTGTGTCGAACAATTAAAAAAAACTTTAAATGTAATTTCTTTTAATTCTTAGATCAAAACAGTTTAGTTTTTCAAACTTTTAATTTTAGTTCAAATTTCCATAAAAATAAGTTTCTTATAAACGTAGAATCATAAAACTTACCGTTCTGGAAATAATAACTGCGAATGGGAGATTAACATTCCATCGATAATTTAAAAAAACACCCTTGCAGCTTTTTCCATTTTCCCTGTGTTCCTTTGAATTTTTTGTAAAAAAGTAAACACCATATACATAAAAAATTACCTTTTATGCTTATCATTATATAAATCATAAATTTGAGGGGGGGGGGTGCCGCCTCTTAGAAACGGGGGTCTGGGTGAAGGCGAGAACCCCCTAGCGAAGTCAAGGGGCAGAGCCCCTTGTCAGAGGAGCGAGGGAGGTTGGACGGGTCAAATTTACACTAGAAATCTTAATTCCAGCTGATATTTATTACAAAATTTAAGGTTTATTTATCCCTTTACATTTAAAACATGTGTTTAAAACGTTAATACAAGGCGAATAGTATTTATCAGGGACGTAACCAGGGGGCGGCCGCCCCCCAGGTGATTTTGGGGATTTGCAGAGGCTAAAAATTCATAATTTTCAAGCGCCTCGCTAATCGCTCGGCGCTACACTACAAAACAGTTTTGGTACCACAATTGACCCCCAAAAAACAAAAAAATTTTCCGCTTCGCTTCGCTCAGCGGTAAGTTCCATTATATGCATCAGTCTCACTCTCACTTACTATATATCTTGCCTAATGCTATTGAAAAAAGCACAATAATTTTAATAAACAATAAGTACTACACATCAAGCAAAATAAACAACCATATTTGGTTGATTTGTGTATATACCAATACCTTTCCCCCTCCCAAAATTTCCAGCCGCCTAGCAATGGCTCGGTAATTTTTCCATAAAAGTAGCCTAAAAAACATGGAGATGCTGCTCACCTGCTTTGGTTTACAGTGTGGGCGTAGCCAGAGGGGCCTGAAAGGTCTCTAAATCGCTTTTTTGTTAAATTCAGGCTCTGCCAATATCTCCCAAAGTAATTTTTAACTGAGAAAACATGTTTTTACCGCTAAAAACACTAGATAATACGTTATTAGGCCAAAATCAGTGTATTATACAGCTTTATCTACGTTTATCTCTGCTTTTTGAAAAGGTTACCTTTTCAAAAAAATTAGGGGGCTCCGTCCCCCACCCAAAATCTTTGGGGGGGGGGGGCGAAATTTTTTTATACTAAAATCCGCCCCCTTCCCAAATTAACCCTGGGTACGTCACTGGTATTTATGGGAGTTATCTTTAACATTTATGCCATAACAATTAAACGGCATAATCGATTTAAAATTGAAAAACTAAGATAAACTATCAATTTAAACTACCCATGGAACAGGGAAATTTGGTTTTTTGACTATATTAATATGCTTTGGAACGCATCAGGAAAGTTTCTAAATTAATAATTAATACTAAAGAATTTTTTTTCTTTTGCAAAATTCAAAAAACGTATCCGGCTTCGCCGGATTTGGGGGGGGCGCCCCCCCTAAGGCACGCCACTGACTGACAAATGCATTGTTTAAAGTTAGTGCTGCAGAATTCGGCTTACTTATTATATATTTTTTTTTAGAATCGTAAGTTGAGGAAGAATGTCCGTAAAGAACCCGACATGGTCACAACTCTGTTCTGGGATACTTAAAAAACCAAAGAAAACCCGACGCAAGCTCCACCAGGTTTAATTTTTGTTTAGGCTGTTTTTTTGAACGCTTTGCTTAAAATTTTAAGTTTGTTTAATATTTAAACGTTTCTACTTAATTTGTCCAGTGATAAAAACTTGTTTTAAAAGAAATGCACGATTTAACTTTTTTTTTACCATTTTGTGAAAACCCTCTGTTCTGTATTTTCTAAATCATTTTCCAATTACTAGTAACTAAATTCAGACAAAAGTTCACTTTCTGTAAAACAAGGAAGTAAATTTTACGTATGATTTTCGTTTTATTTTTGCAGGTGTTGACGGATTTTTTCTACCTCTCCAGTACTCACGGGGTCTCTTTCGCAGCCACGGCAAGAACGCTCAGCCTTAGATTCTTTTGGATGTTACTCATAATGCTCTGCATGCTTCTAATGATTGTGCAGCTATGCTTTATTTTAAGACAATATTTTAATTATGACGTTTCCATTACAAAAACAGTTAAGTAAAATTATAATTTAAAATTTTGTTTATATTTTTTTAAATACTTAAAATTTCTATTAAGTACTGAAAACGTGCAGGTTTAACGCAACTCATATAAATGTACCTGCGATCATAGCTGAGCAGCCTCCCGGATTTTAGGGGGTATACCCGACCCCCGAAATTTGGGGGAGGGCTGTCCCAAAAATTTTTTAGGGTATACCTCAAATACCCTTTTTTGGCGTTTCCAGTACTAGGAGACCCCCAAATTTTAAGGGTGCTGAGGTGTCCGGTCCGGGGTACCCCAAATTTTAGGGGGTGTCGGCTATAATCATACATGGGCACGGGGGGGGGGTTGGGGGGGGGGGGTTAACCCCTTCCCCAAATTCTGAGAAGTGGGGTTTAACCCCCCCCCCCACTCAGAAGTGGGGGGGAGAAAAAGTTAACCCCCCCCCCCCCCAATTTTGGAAAAATGAAGAAAAAAATGTCTTTAAAATGACTTCTAACTGCCTCCAAACTTAAGTTTTGAGGTCAAAATGAATGTTTTAAGCAATAAAAAGCTCAAAAATGCAATAAAAAGGGCTTTTTGACCTAAAATTAGTGTTTTTAACCTATTTTTCCTTCAAAATCGAAAAACGATATGGGTAAAATGCACTCCAGAAAAAAAACGATATGGGTATTTTGCGTTTCTCGGATTTTAACCCCCCCCCCCCCTAATTTGGGGTTTAACCCCCCCACTCCGGACCAACTTGCCCATGTATGGCTATAATCGGAAATTTTTTTTTTTGGGGGGGGGGTGGTTTAACCACCCCTGCTCACCTATGCCTGTTACTAAGTAATAACTAATTTTTGTTCATTAATTAAAAATTTAAACCAAAAAAATGCCGATGCAACAAAAAACAAAAAAGACTCATTTTATGACTGAGAACATTTGAATAATTTTTTTTAAAATATGGATACAAATGCTAATTATAAATTCTAAAATAAAAAAATGTTTTTACTTTTTTATGTGGATTGTTTTGTAGTTTTAAACTCAAGTCTTGATTTTAACGTTAACAAACTAAAACATTATTATTTTTATTATATTGTATTTTAGGTCAAATATTTATCTGGCTCTTTTCCGGCCGTTACGTTGTGCTCACTTAATCCCTACAAAGACAGCAAGATTCGTGAAAACCCAGACGCATCTCGAATGGTAAGCCAATCATAGGTGTTTTTGGGGGGGGGACAGAGGGGTGCCCCCCCCCCCCCCCCCCCTAGAGCCAAAATTTTGGACCCCCCCTAGAAAAAATTCAGGACCCCCTCCCCCCAAAGCTCGAGAGCGGTCCGGCCTGACCCCCCCTAGCGAGGCTGATTCCGCTCCCGACCAATTTGGAAGTATATTTTTTTATTTACTGTCAAAAACACGGTTTTTTAGTTAAAAACAGTGTTTAAATACACTTTTTAGGCCTAAATAGGCTGTTTTAATACATAAAATTCAATATTAGACCTAAAAACACTTAAATTATTGAGTTAAAAAAATTTTGCTAAAAAATTAGACCCCCCCTGACCCCCCCTAAATTTGAAATCTCGCACCCGGGGTCGACCCCCCCAAACCCGCCGGGGGGGGCCGGCCCCCCCGGGACCCCCGCCTAAAAAATTTTGGCCTTCCACCCGGGGGTGGACCCCCCCCCTAGCGGACCCGACCAAAAACACCTATGAAGCCAATAATAGGTAAACAAAATAGACGGCCAATTTGGTGGGAGTTGTATAATATATCAATGCCCTAAAAAATTGGGTCCGTATAGAAACCCCATGGACAAATTCCCCATAGGCTAAAATCCCTATAAACGTTACAAAATCCCCATAAGGTGGTGTAAATTCCCCATAAATATAATGCGTTTGCAATATTTCTTTTAAATTTTGACACTTGAAAAATACAACTAAATTTTATCATGATAAAATTTAGCTTGATTTTAGGGCTTTCCTTAGGCTTAGGAAATAATTAAAACATTTTTAATGCTTTTATGATTAAAACTTAGTTTTTTAACACATTTTAGTTTGCAAATGCGTTTGATTGTTATGGGAAATTCGCACTACGTTATGGGGAATTTTGCCATGGGGATTTTACACTACTTTTATGGGGATTTTCTACGTCACCAAAAAATTTGGCCAACCAATCTTGTTTTACATAAGTAAAAAAAGGAGGAAATTCACGTTGATATAAGTCCAGACCTTATAGCCTCTAAAATTAAAAAAAAGTTTAAGGAATCCCACTCCCACACCTCACCCTCTTTATTTAAAAGCAGTTCTGCAATGAACGCTGCATAACTGCCCACCTTCACTAAACGTCCCGCAATTTCTTTTTTAAAACATCAAATATTTTAAAACGTTTTTCCTAAATAAATTTTTTTTTATTTCCCGCCCCAGTGTCAAAAAGTATCTTTTAATGAACATCGCAACCTTATCCTACGTCGTAACGAACAATATAAAACGCAAATTGTTTTTTATTTACCCCTTGGAGGCTATACGGCGGCCACATAATTTTGAAGTTTTCTTTTTAACTTTGTTATCAATTTTAAATCTGCACCAATAAAAACTTCTAAAAGACTATAAATGTCTACGTTGTAAAGTCCTGTTTTCTGCTAAAACTCGACACAAATTTCAAAATCCAAACGAATAAATCCTATGCTTTCAACTATTTTGGGGGCGCGGTGCAATATAAACTCTGCGTCTCAGCTGCAGTATTGACCCAAATTGTAGAGGGGGGATGGTAAAGTGGTGGTGTCTTGGTTTACTCCAATTTTAAGGGGGAGTCGGCAGTTTCAGAAAGTTTTTTGGGTAGGAGATAAGGGATGGGGTAAGGTTTTAACTGATTTGTTGTACATTCATAAACGCATCTTCCCACAGATGACCACGGTCACCGAAACTAATGGGGTCTTTACCCCGGGTAGATGACATTTAAAAATCTAGGAGGGGGTCGTAGGGCGGGAGGGGGCGACCCCCCACCTGGCTTTGTAAGAGGGCGACCCGGGGTGGAATATTTTGAAACCTAGAGGGGAGTACGGGTCACGTGGGGTCCAATGTCCAAAGCAAAATACTTTTAAAACATGAAAGGTTTAATAATTAGTTTTTTTTAAAAGATAATACAACATTTTATTCAATAAAAAGCGATATTCTGGTATAAAAATGATGTAATGAATTTGTGTTAAAAATTAACTTTTTTTAAAGAAATTTAGTATAAAAAGGTACTTAAAATTTTTCTTGAGGGGGGAATGGGGCTTATTTTAAATTCTAGAAGGGGGTCAAGGGTAAAAAATTCGAAAATTTTGGGGGAGGGGGCCCCCTGGATCTTTTTCTAGGAGAAGGGCCCCAAAATTTCGAGGCTAGGGAAGGTGGACTATAGGTGAGAAAGAGGGGGGGCAGGGTGGGGTTCACCCCTCTAGCCTTAAAATTTTGGGACCCCCCAAGACGAAAATCTAAGAGGGGGTGCCTCTCCCTTCAAATTTCCGAATTTTTTACCCCTGACCCCCTCTAGAATTTAAAATCTGACCCCCTTCCGGCCCTCCCCCCTCGGAAAAATTTTTAGGCACTTCTTTTATACTAAATTTTCTTCCAAAAACGTAAGTTTTTAACACATATTCATGTTTTTACACCCTTTTTATACCAGAATATAGCTTTTTATTTAATAAAATGTAGTATTATCCCATAAAAATAACAATTATTAAAGTTATTATGGTTTAAAACTGTTTTAACCTGGACACCGGATCCAACCTGACTCCCTTCTAGATTATAAAATTTCGCACCCCAGGTCGACCCCCCTAAAAAGCTAAGGGGGGTCCGGAACCCCCTCCTAGAATTCAAAAATCGATTTACCTCTGGTAACCAACCCCCTAGCTGCCGGGGGGACCGTACTCACCTATGGGGTGAACCCCCCTTGCTCATCTATGCATCTTTCTCCCCCTCCAGACGTCCAGACGTAGGAAAATACACACAAAACACACAAACACAAGCACTACAATACATAATATGTGTTTTTTTACTAAGATACTTTGCAAAGGTTCAGGATTTCTTTAGGTTCATACCTACTCAGTAAACGAAAAAGGTTCATACCTGCTCAGTAGACGAAAATAGTTAACATTTTGTTAGTTTTTTATAGTTAAACAACATCAACAAATTGCTAAGCAATCTTAGCGAAGCAGATGAACCAGAAATACCAGAATTTTTGCCAAAAGGCGCTGGATCGCGATCAAAAAGTAAAAATTAGTTATAAATTTATAATGAAATGGAAACAAAATACTAATTAACACTTTCAACTAATTCTATAAACTTAAAACCATAAAAAAACTAATAGATTTTTATTAGTGACGTAAAATAATCTTAACATGCTAGTGTTAAAAAATGCTGATGTCATGTATATAATAAAAAAACATGGCAAAAAATAAGACAAATGATAACTTTCTATGTTCAAAAATTAATTTTTATACTATTAGTATAAAAATAATTTTCGAACATAGAAAGATATCATTTATCTTATTTTTTGACTTATGCCCTTAAATATTCTTATCTAATTAAAAAATTATTGCGCTTGATTTTAGTATTAATCATAGGTGGGCAACCTCTCGGATTTTTTTTGGGGGGCGGTATACCCGACCCCCGAATTTTGAGGGGGGGTTGTCCCAAAAATTTTGGGTGGGGGGATACCTCAAATAGCCCATTTCTAGCGTTTTTAGTACTGGGACCCCCCAAATTTTAGGGGGGGTGTCCGGGGTACCCCCAGATTTTAGGGGGGTGTAATTAAATTTGTAAGGAATTTTATATATCATGCTTTACTTATTTTATATCAATATTTTTTACATAAGTTATTATAAAAAAGGCTCTAAAAATTTATTGTTTATGGCACAAAAATAAAAAAAAACATCTTTTAGCACTTGTGTTTAGACATCTAGAAAAGTCATTCGATAAAAAAGAGAAATATTCTAATTAAATTTAATAAATGAATATTTAACATGCATTGTTTAAATTGTATACATTCGACTCCATTAGTAACCAAAAAATTATATTTTTATAACCAACTATTTTTTTAAGCAACAACACTTTTGTATGGTACGCATAATTCTGGATTATATTTCTATCTGGATATGGTAATGGTGGTTGCTAAAACGGTGAATGGTGATTGGAACTAACTTTTGTTCGTTAATCTCAAAAATTAACTTACGCTTTTCACCTCATTGTTTACAATTACCTATGCATATTATAACAAATAAAATTTAACTTAACTGCTAATTTTATAAAAAAATTCGTGAGGTTTTTTGGCATTTTGATAAAAACTATTTACAGTTTTGTAGTAAATTATCTAAGGGCTGTTTAAAATACACTTAAAATTGTTTTTGGTGCAACCAAAAAGTTATGAATTAAAATAAAGAGTAGTTTTTTTTGGTAAAAAATATACAAATTCAAAAATTTCTATTTACAAAAAATGTTAAGCTTTTGATTCTTTCTTTATGAATTTTTAATATGAAAAATATTTTGTGTGTGTATAATTATAATTATAATAATTATAATAAACAAACTCTACCAAAATGAAAATTTTATAATTATTTTAAATATTTTTTATATTCGCTTTGTTATTTACTGGAAATTGAAATAAAAAACTGGAATCAACTAAAATATTTTTCTTTGTTTATTTTTTAAAATATTGTTTTAGGTTTGTCAATAACAGGTAGGTAAACACTGTTAACACAACATCTTTACTATATATAAATAAATATATTTTATTTTATTTATTTATAAAAAATAATTTATTTATTTCATTTGCATTAAGAAGTTGTAATTGTATTGTTTGGTTTGCTTTAAAAAGTTATAATATAATAATAATTTTTTAAATATATTTGATTGGTGCTTTAACGTTATAGACAAAAAACCCGCAAAAATCCAGAGTAGTCAGGCACACTGCCAGGGAAAATGCATTATTTATGAAGAAGGCTAAGTTCACTAGGTTTTTGTAAAGGAATTTTTGTTTTATAAAGTTATACCAATCAATACCAATTATGGAATTTGTTTATTTTTTGTAATAATATAAAAACGATGTTTTTTTAAAAAATTTAAAAAAAAAATATTTTAGTACTTTTTAGTTTCATGGTATAAAACAAGAAGTTTTATTTTTTAACCAACCCATAAGGTATACATATAAAATATATATAAATCCAACATGTATTATATACAGATTTGTGAATGGCCTGTTCCCATACTATTAGTGGGTCTGCACCCTATTCTAGTATAAAAATGAAAACCTAAAAATATTTATAAAATAAAGAAGGAATTAGAAGTGTTCCACATGGTTTTAAATTGTTTAAAGCCATTTTGGTGTTATTGTTGCGTGTTCTAACATATTATTTCCTAAAAAATAAATAAATATGTTATTTTTATTTTGTTTTTTATTTAGCACTTCCCTGTTTTTTGTATATTTTTAATTTTGTAATGTTACAGTCGTTTAAATCCGGGGAGTAATGCGTAGGTCTATTGTATATACTATTGTTTATTGCATAAAATGAAGAGATAGAATGGCGTAAATTTTTATTAGTTTTGGAACATGTTTTTGCTTTTCAAAATTTTTATTGCATGTTAAATCTTAAGACTCACCACGCCTGCGTCATTCATAATAATAAATCAAAAATTCATTTTTTTGGCAAATAAGCAAGTGAGCTTAGATTCTTATTTTGATAATTGCTTGCAGTAACCTAATCCTAAATTTGAATTTTCCTAACTTTTTTAAAACTATTAGAAATAAATCTTAAGGCAGGCAGCAATCAAGGCCAGCTGTACCTAAATCGTAATTTTAATTTATAAAATTAATTTGTCTGTAAATAAAATAAAATAAATATTTTGTATATATTTATCTCTTATTTTTTAAACATACACGTTTATATAACTAAGTTTAATTAAGTTCTTAAGATCAAAAATAAATTTTAGTCTCTACAATGTGCAACTATTTAAACTTAAATTTAAGTCTTCTAAAGTAAATGAAAAATAAAAAACTTCAAAAATATTATTTTTTAGAGACATTTACAGCTCTTAAGTTAATTATTTATGAATAAAGCTCATTGCTATTTATAATGTGTAAAACACAGAAAAAAGATAAATAATTTTTTGCTTTTTAGTAGAATACAGCGGCTGTAAAATTAAATGTAAAATGTTAAATGTAAAATTAAAATTAAAGTAAACTTGTTAGTTTTCTAACGTACTATGCAGTCACTTTTTGATACTGCACAAATAAACTAATTAAACAAATTAAACCACAATTAGTAGGTTTATTATTAGTTTATCACATTCACATTATTTAGTGAGTTTTTCATTTACCATTAGTAAGTTAATTTTATCTCCTCTTGATGAATTAATTATATTTTAATTTTACATTTACTTATATTTTGAAAACTTGTAGACATTTTTTTATTTATTGCTAGTAAATCTAAATTTGATAAATTGTGCCTAATATTAATCCTATAAAAACATTTAATTAATAAAAAGCATTTTATTTTGAATATATCACTACTTTGACACCACTTTAGAATTTTAAATTATCAATACCTAGTCCTGAATTTGTTCCCATTAAAATTCTAGGTAAAGGAAATAAATCATCCTGAAACGCACAAAATATAAATTTTAGTTAACCCTCCCTGATTACCTTACTGAACCTTAGCATCAGCTTTTTTTTCGCTACAAGACAAGGCTTTATGGTTATGTAGTGACTTGTGTATTAAGCTATTGCTTGCTTTACACAACACTTTCCAAAAATTATCCAACTTCAAACATAATGTTTAGTGTGTGGTGAACAAAATATTTTATAAATGGCAATTGAAAAGGTACACTTTTAGTTTTTGTGGCTAGTCATACTATATTTGCAAGTATTTGTCACACTTGTTCGCTGTTCCACGTTTTTCATGTTTTGAATTTCTGCAAAATTGCAGTAGGCATTCAAAAATTTTGTCTATATGCATTTTTATTGTCAAATTTTAAAAATATCTTGTATGTTTCTAACATGTTTTGCCAGTAACACTTTTCCAGACGTATTTTCCCGTTTTCTTGTTATTTATTTGAGAAAATTTGATATTGAAATATGGAATTGAATTAAAATAAATTAATTCAATTGAGCTGAATCCCTGAATCTAATTCAATCGATTGAACTAAACAGCAAATTTTCAGAACACAAAATTGTCTGAAAAATATCTATAGTTTGTCCATATTTCTTTTATGTTTACTCATTTATGTTTACTCATTTATTTATGTTTTTAAATAAGAATTATTTTGATTTTATTGTTTTAGGAGAAATTCGGACCAATCAAATATACATTCCGGTTTACTCTGATTGTATTTGCAAAACGTCAGACCACGGAAAAACAGCATGCATTCCCAAAGTGGTCAGTGAGTTGTCTGCCGAGTACACTTTCCCTCGTAGTCAATACAGTACTGAATTGTGCATTTGTGAATTTGAAAGGTCTTCAAACACCATTTGGTTCTGCTATGAATGTAAGTATGTAGTCTCCTGACAAATGAGAGTTCACAACTTGTTTATGTTGTTATTGAAATATATACTTTTATTCTTCAGCTTCCCGTTTGTTTTTTTTGTGGAAAACAATATAATTGATACTAAAAAGTTTAGTCTTACTTATAATAGGTCAGACCTTTAAGTATAGATAGGCAGCCTCTCGGTTGCAAAGGGGAAGGTTATACCGCAAAAAGGCAGGAAATTTTATCCACAGAATCAAGCTTTTAATTATATACTAGAAACCTCCAAGTTACAAGAAGGGTGTTTATTTAGCAACGGGGCCAATTTGTCCCTGCTGCTAAATGGACAGCCTTCTTGTAATGTTGTACCCCATACATGGGCACTGGGGGGGGGAGTTAACCCCCCAAATTCTGAGATGGGGGGTGTAACCCCCCATTCAGAAGTGGAGGAGGAAGGTTAACCTCCTAATTTTGGAAAAAAGAAGAAAAAAATGTCTTTAAAATGACATTTAACTCTCTCTAAAACATCTTACTGGTTTTGATTTTTTGAATTGCATGCTCTAACAGTAGATATATCGCACATTGTCAACCAAAACGGTTTTTTACTGGCATTCTAGTAAGAAAATACTGGTTGCGTCAGTAACCAGTTAAAAAATTGCGGGTTTCACCGGTAACCAGTAACTTAAAGATGTTACATTTACTGGTTACCAGTGAAACCAGCAATTTTTTTTTACTGCTTACTGACGCAACCAGTATTTTCTTACTGGTATGCCAGTAAAAAACCGTTTTGGTTGACAATGTACGATACATTTACTGTTAGAGAATGCAATTTGAAAAGCCAAAACCAGTAAGATGTTTTAGAGAGTGCCTTCAAACTTCAGTTTTAAAGTAAAAATAAATGTTTTAAGCAATAAAAAGCTCAAAAGTCCAATAAAAGGGGCTTTTGACCTAAAATTAACGTTTTTTACCTATTTTTCCTATGGGTAAAATGTGTTTCTTGAATTTTAACCCCCTCTCCTAATCCCTGGTTTAACACCCTCCCCACTCTAGACCAACTTGCCCATGTATGGTGTACCCCTAAATATTAGGAAACAGAAGATATGTTTTGTCAGATTAATATTTCGGACTATAACTTCCTGCTCATTATTGCTATGAATTTATAAAAAAAGTAGTGTTATTGAAGGTTAGTTAAATTTAGATCAAAGTTGGGTGTATGGAAAATGCATTGATTGTAGTGTAATGGATGGACGATGTCCTGTCAGAAAATACAACGCCAGTATTCATAAATTTGGTAGAGAAGAATCTACTTGTTACTGCAATCCAAGTATTAACTGGTGTTTAAAAATGCTTGATGAAGGTATTCCAAGCTATGGAAAAACTTACATAGGAGAGCTTGCGGTGGAAACTACAACAAAAAAGCCGAATATTACAACAACAACCGTACCTCCAGAAGTCATACAAGCTTTAAAAGGGGAAGGGGTAATAAGTTGATGTTTTACAATTTTTAAATGATTTAACCATCAAACTCAAAGAAGAAAATTATCCTTAATTATAGGAATTAATTGCAAATAATAAAGAAATAATAGTGAGTAGGATTTATAAATCGGAGTTCATAAGGAAAACACACTCCAAAATGTTTTTAATTTTGAGATGCATATTTCTCTGCTTTTTAAAGAGCGCACCAAAACTTATGTATGGTATATAGTGTTTTTAACAAAACTCAAAATTGTTTAGAATCACGATGATGAGCTAGCAATTAAATCAAGAGGAAGAGAAAATCTTATTCTTACTGTTGCTACACTTGATTCTGAAGAAAGAACAAATATGTCATATTCAATACATGAACAAATTCAAAGGTGCAGTTTTGATCGAATGGATTGCGACATTAAAAAGTAAAGACTTAAAATGTAAATTTAAGTTGTGTCATTGCTAAAACTGAATTATTTATGATTATCTTTGCACATTTACCCTATGATAATTGAAACTAACAACTACTTTTACTAGTTTACAATAACATTTTATTAGTTTTGAGAAACTCAATGATATCAGTATTTAAGGATCGATTATTTAAATTTAGCAAAGTGTAAAAGTGCAGTACATTCAAATGTATAATGCACGTGTATCATGCAGACCTGTGCACTGCCTCCGGGGTTTTATTAGGGGGGAGCCATTCCAAAACGGGGGACAACTTTTTCGAAACGGGGGGGGCAATAAAACGGGGGAGGCAAGCAGAAGAGAAAGAAAAAAAAGAGAAAAAACGAAGAGAAAAACGAAGAGAAAAATGAAAAAAAGGGACAAAAAAGCGAAAATAAGGTAAAAAAGGTCTAAAATGGTTTAAAACACATTGAAATAAGCTAAAAACTGCAAAAAAATGCGATGATGGCGTCATCATAGGTTAAAAATGGCGTCATAATTTTAGGGTACCTTTTTATTTTTTGGCGGGAGGAGGTGGGGCAATAACACGGGGGGCGGGGGGGCAAATCCTCCAAATAACGAAGGGGGCATTTTCAGACCGTGCACAGGTCTGATCATGTATATATGCGATTAAAATAGGCAGACCTGTGCACATGGAAATGCCACCCCCGGAATATAAGTGGTTGTCCCCACCCTTTTTCCAAAAATAAAAAAGTACCCTAATTTATGGCACCATTTTCGACCTATTATGACGCCATCATATAATTTTGCAGTTTTTAGCCTATTTTAATGCATTTTAAGCCATTTTAGTTCTATTTTTACCTAAATTTCGTTTTTTCCTTCTTTTATTCTTTTTCTACCCTGCTTGCCTCCCCCGTTTCAAGAAAATTGCCCCTTCCAAATTATAAACCCAAGGGGGGGGGGAGCAGTGCACAGGTCCAAATAGTTATTCTGTAATTATATTAAAAATCGTAATAATATAATGCTTTTTTAATTCAAATAAGTCCATATGATTTTGGCCGCCAACGCCTCAATTAAAACAAATTTCACAGTCACATACGTTTAACAATAGTAACTTTAGAAATTTAAAATTGCATTTAAAAACATAAAAAACACCTATTTAGAATATCAAACCTATATATTTACATAGTTTAGTATACGTTTTATAAATTTTAGCGATTTTCAGCTGCACGTTGATCCGACTTATGGAAATTGTTTTACGTTTAATGGACAAGAGTCTAAAGCCAAAAGTACAAGCCGTACTGGGGCAACTTATGGTAGGATATCTACTTATTATAATAAATTGCATTGCATATATATGCAATATATACATATATATGTAATATTAATAAACACACAGGATAAATATACGCAAACTTAGTTTAAAAATATGTAAATTGCCTTAGTGTGCATTATGATAAATTTTGCTATGAAATATTTTCAGGTCTCCGAGTTGTAATGTATACAGAAGTTAGTGATTATGTGTTAACCACAGAATCCATGGGATTCAAAGTTGACATTCATAGCCCTTCTGGAATTCCTTTTCCTGATACTTATGGTTACAGTGCTCCAATCGGCTTTATGAGTTCTTTTGCAGTGGTAAAAGTATGTCCTACTGTTTTATTTTTTACTTATTTTTTATAGCCTAGTTAATTAATATTACAAAACAAAATATAAATAGTTTATTTTAGCCATGACTTAAAATACTACAAATAGAAAGATCACTCAAGTCAGGGGTGCACTTTGTAAATTATGAAGGTGCGCGTAAGAGCGAGAGGGGGGGGGGGTTGGATTGGAAGCATACACGAGCATGGGGGATAAGGTTTTGGGAGGGTTTAACGGTTAACCCATTTCATATTTTGAAAAAAGAGACTTAATCAACATTATGAAACGTGTTGAAGAGAGGTTTCTCTTAATTTTTATAAATTAAGTAAAATATATTAAAATGACGATGATATGGGTAAAATGCCATTACAAAAAAGGGATCATGGTAGGAATAAATTTTTAGGATTTGAATCTTTCTTTCGATTTGACTTGTCTTCTATATTCAGGATCAAGTTATTCATTTTGATTATGTGGTTATATCAATTTATTTTATACTTTTAAAAATCTAAGTGTTGACTGTTGGTGTTGACTGTTTTTATAAATTGAATTACCTAGAACACAATTCTTCAAAAATTTTAAGTAGCTTCCTTTGTAAAAGATAAAACAGTTTTTGAATGGTTGCCATTCTATGGGTATTCATAAAAAGATAATAACAGATGCGCAAAACCGAACGTCTCTGTGACAATTGGATATAGTATGCTACGACTAGCAGGTGAAATTTTAGCAAAACGTTTAGTGGATATATCATGAGAAAAACTAAACAATAATAATGTAAAAAACAAGATTCAAGTCCGTAGCCAGGGGGGGGATTGGGGGGATTAATCCCCCCCTCAAATTCTGGGAAGGCAAAAAATTTCGTAAGGGTCCTCCCTTTGGTTTTTTTAAAAATTTAGAAAAAAATTTTTTTTCCCAAATCACTCTGTAATGTATTAAAGCTATCTAAAATGCATTATTTAAAGTGATTTAGGTTCATAAAAGCTCTTATTTATAAAAAAGGGATTATTTATAATTCAAAACATTAGTGCAGTGAGTTTAAAAATATTGTATTTTTGTTTTGTGTGAAAATATTTGCATAAAAGCGGCAGTATCAAAGAGCGGGAAGTCACGATTCAACCACTTTTTTGGTATAAAAAAGCGGTTTTCTTAGGATTTTTTAGGACTTAGGACTTAAATTTAGGTTTCCTGATGCCTTTTAAAAGCTTAAAATTAAAAACTTTTCCACTCCGGGGGACATTCTGCCCCCCGGACCCCCCTGACAAGGGGCTCTGCCCCTTGACCCCGCTGGGGGGCTCCCGCCCCCCAGACCCCCCTTGTGGGCCCCTATAAACCACCTTCCAAAAAATCCCCCCCTCAATTCAAATCCTGGCTACGGCCCTGAGATTGATTTCAAAACCAAAAATTCATGGATTTTTATGATATTAATAATTCTCTTCCTATTAAACTTAAATTGAATGAATTAAACCTTGTGGTGATAAAACAAAATTAAGCTGTTTTTAGAGGCAATATAATCGACTGGAACATCCATATGGGACTTGCGCTTCCGATCTAGCGGAAAATCTGGACAATGAAGAAATTTATTTATACAAAGACTATCCAGAATACAGTCAAGAAGGCTGTTACCGCAGTTGTTTGCAACACACTATTACAAAACACTGCAAATGCGCGGATCCTAGATTCCCCATGCCAAAGAAACAATTCTCTGCATGCCAAGCAGGCAATCTTCAACACAGTATGTAGTAGACCAATTAAATGCAACAGTGTTCATTACAAATAGTTTTATTTTTTTGTTTTAGTTTTAATTTTAATGCTAAAATACACTAATAAGTTATAAATTTTGTCATTTATTTTAATACAAAAATATGCAAGTTATTTTTTTAAACAAATACTATTTCATGACCGATATATCTTAAAATTAAAGTTTGTGGTTTAGGAAGATGTTTGGAGAAAATCAGCAAAGAACAAGCATTAATACGAGAGGGATGTGATTGTAAATCTCCTTGCAGGTAAAGAGATTAGGTAAAAATCATAGGTAGATAGGGAAAGGGGGAAGGGTTTGTTTTTTCTCCCATTTTTACTGTAAAATTGATGTATTTTTGATTGCCAAAGGCGGCGGAAATTTTTTTGTGGGATAGGGACTGTTTTAATCCGCGAATTTGGGAAACTTGCCTGTCTTACGGAAATATTCTGTTGTGTATTGTATAACTACAAGCATACATGGGCACGGGGGGGTTGGGGGGGGGGGGTTAACCCCCTCAAATTCTGAAAAGTGGGGTTTAACCCCTTCCCCCACTCAGAAGTGGGGGAGGGGAGAAAAAGTTAACCCCCCCAATTTTGGAAAAATGAAGAAAAAAAATTCTTTAAAATGA
>JASAMX010031357.1:0-13340 GCA_030248175.1 Microlaimidae sp. YZB2_3
TGGAGCCGAAAGTGTGAATTCACCAAAATCTATGTTTTAAATTTTGAGCCAAAAGTTTGGCTTACCCAAACTGTATGTTTACTAGTTTCAGCCTAAAAGCTAGCCAGAAGCCTACACCTAATCTAAACCATTTTTACTTAGGCTTGAAATTTGCATTTGTATGACTTTAAGTTCTCAAAAGTTTCCGAACGGCTTAGGTTCCCTGCTGACAGCTCCAAAAACCATGGAACCCTAACACAAAACTAAATTTTTTTGTTTTATTTTCATCCTGTATTATATATATATATATATATATATATATAATCGTGATGTTCCTACCCTCCAATGCCAATGCTCCGATGCTCCGAAACTCCGGCCAAAGCGGAGAGAGCTCCGGATATCCACCCATTCAATGAGCGATTTTGAGCTTATTTAAAGTTGAAATACACATAAAGTTACTTTATCTGCATTTCTAAGACTATTTTTATTGTTTTAAATAATTTTTGAAAAAATTTTGTTCCGGGGGTTGCTCCGAAGCTCCTAAAAGCGGAGCTCCCCTCCGGAGCTCCGGAACTCGGGGCTCACATAAGTATAAAAAATAAAGAGAGAGAGAAATTTAATATAAAGTACGTATAATACGTCATCCATTACAAACAAATCTAATCAACAATAAAAAACACTCGTACAATACGATTAATATAAAACTTGAGTTTAAAACTATTTTTCTCATATTGACCAAAATTATGATTTTGATTTATGATAAAACATTATGATTTTATGAATCCATTATGATTTTGATTTATGAGGAAACAGACAAAGACGATAAAAACAAGAATAGGGTTCATTAAAATGCGCAATTTTTCTTCGAACAAAAAATATCTAAAAAAAATCGTTCTGTGGTCTTATAGCCTTTCTTGAAATATCTACAAGATAATTGTTGCAATAAAAAATTTAATTTCAATTTCAAATGAAAAAACGAAGAAACCAATCAAACAAATAAAAGCCATATTTTTTCGCGAAGAAAACTTATTAACAATCAATGATTGTTTTTTTAATATCTTTATGTTAATCTTAATCATTTAAAAAAGTGTAACCTAACTTCGTTGCTTTTAATTTAAAAAAAGCAGTAAAATGATTTTATTTTGTTTGTTCTTGTTATAAGTATGCAGAGAAACAATTTATTAACAAAACCAATTGATAGAAGTTTACAAATTTAAAAAAATAGGTGATAAACATTACAACCAGTAAAATTAATTTATAATACACAAAAATCCTATTGCATTTTGAATTTACCATAAAAATAAACCTTATTGTAAAAAAACATTTAAACGCAATTAAGCAAACAAAAATGCGACACGAATAATCTGCTTGAATCCGGAAGTATTGTGATAAACAAGCATACATATTGAATTTAATGCATAATGGAAGTTCGCTTAAAACAAAATACTTAAAATAAATCAACAAGTTGTGTTTTTGAAATGAATTGTTCATAAGCAAACAATTATACACGTTTTTTTAAAACAATTTTTAATTAAATTAATTGTTAGTTACATAAATATTAACAAATAAATAGATTAGAATAGTTTATTAAAAAATGATACTTTAAATATTAAAGGTCCAGTACAATATTTGTTAATATATATTATTTTTTATACCAACTTCATGTTAGTAAGTTTAAGTTTAAGTGTTGGCTTAAATTATTAATATGTTAAAAATTAATATGTTATTAATTCATGAATTTTAGTTCATCATTATTTAAATAAAAGAAAGCTTATATTTAAAAAATTACTTGTATGCAGTACATACGTGTCAATCATGTAACATAATTTAACAACAATTTTCCAAAAATAGGAAATAACCATGGAAATCCAAATTTATTAAACAATTTTTATTTGTAAATTTTTATTTTATTGCAATTTTTTAAAAACTTATTTTTAAAAAAATAAATAAAACGTGGCCATTATAAACATAAGTAAAATTCACGCGAATACTCCAAATTAATAGGAAACGACAGCATATTATATGACTAAATGATAGAACCTTTGTATGTATTTTTTATAATACTAAGCTATATTAAACAAGCCACATTTGGTCATATAACAAAAAGGCCAGCGTAATTTCATTTCTTAAGCTACAAGTTGGGAAGGTTCACAGAGCGAAATTTAGCCTGGGGTTCTTTATATGAAATTATATAAAAAACTGTTTGAATGATAATTATAATGTGATTTAATTTTTTTCCTTATATAATTTTATTTAAACGCTATGTTTATATGTAATTATTTTTTTAAAATCTTGAAGTACTTCAGTCATTTTTGTTTTAGGATGCCAATCGCTTATTTTCTATGAGAGTCGCGAATCCTAATGGGACAGAAGTGGTTGGTTGGCTGACCTTTTGGCTTAATTATTTCATTTATCATATTACTAGTCTTTTGTTTCTTGGTGCATACTAAATCAGTGCAATGTTTCTATTGCTTTGCATGTCTCAGTCGTAGAGGAAAAATAAATACACTACAATACAACGATCGTCAAAGTTTAAGGTAGAACACCACAGTTATGATGATTTTTACTAAAAGTTAGATATCAACTTAGATATTAATTTTTGTCTGACAAAAGTATAGTGCGATCGAAAGCTCAGATTATGATGTATTTAACTGGAATAGTTTCATCGTTTACCGAATATTCTATTTCGAGGTATAGTTTGAAGAATTTAAAGCTCAAAACAGTTTTTGGCCATTTAAAAAATTTGATTCGCTCAGTTTTTCCTGCACTTTTATAGAAAGTTAACGAAAACTATGGGGCAGTTTTTAGATGTGGTTTGGAGTAAAACGTAATTCAAAATTTTAAGAAAATTAAAAAAATCGATATTTAAAAAAAATCAAACTAAAAAAAATTCTGAATTAGTTTTTTTAATCAAATACAGTTCAAAGTATTGATTAGACTTGTGTCTAACTATTTCGAAACTTTCATTAAAATCTGAGCGAATCAAATTTTTTAATTTTCATTTAAAAACGTTTGTTTAAAAGTATCTTTTACGAGAGAGATTTCAGGGGCGGGTCCACTAAACGCGTGCTGACTAGGTGCTATCTTAGCACGTTGTTTAAAACTCTTGTTAATGTTTTAATTTCTGGGTGTTTTTTTTTTGAGAAAACTTATGGGACTCTTTTTTTAGATAGAATAAATTAATATTAAAGAGTTTTATGCATATTTGTTTGAAATAAAATTTAATAAAGCCTTAAACCGTAGTTAGGAGTTTTGTTAACCCGTAACTAGGGGTTATTGCTTTAATAGTTTATATATACAAGAAATATGTATAAAATTAATAAAATATCAATTCGTGCCATGCAAACAAAAAGTTCTGTTAGATTTTTCGAGAAAAAACCCAAAAATTAAAACATTAACAAGAGTTTTAAACAACGTGCTAAGATAGCACGTAGTCAGCACGCGTTTAGTGGACCCGCCCCAGATGGCCAGTAGCCCAGTAGCCGAGTGGTTAGAGTGTAGGACTCAGATCCCTGCACTCGTAGGTTCGAGTCATTCGAAGGCAATATTTTTAACGTCGAAAAAATTTTTTATTTTAATTTTTAACTTTTTAATTAAAAAAGTGTTCTTTATTCAAGATACGCTAATTGAAAAATGAAAAAAAAAGAATATTTTTGGTAATGAATTTTATTATAACATAATGTATTTTTGACATGTATTTTGTTGGTGTCATTTAATGAATGTGGACGATAATAAGTTTTTTAAGAAAAATGAATGTCAAAAATTGAATGAGCAGGTCAAATTACGTTAGTAAAAAGTAACTAGAAAAGATCTGCCGTCAAAATCTAACTGTGGTGTTCTACCTAAAAAGCTTTTTATTTAAACTTAAACCAAACTCGAATATCATCACGAAGCGACATTACTTAAACACCGAATGTTGTTGGATTAATGACAGCAGTTCATTTCAAATCCATTTCCAAATACTTGAAATGGTTAAAATAAAATAATAATTTAAAAATATACCAATTTATATCTAAAAAAATATACCAATTTATAATTTATTGTGCAAAAAGATATTTAAAAAGCATAAAAAATTACTTTCTGTAATAATATGTTTTTTACCTATGTTTTTATATTAATATATTCATGATAGAATAAATATTAAAGCTTTTGTATAAGATTTTGGCCCATCTTATGTAAATTATAAAATAAACGGACTCTGTTCGCTTTACGTTTAAATTAAAACAAAATCAAAACATTCAATGTCACTCTAGCTGTATTTTTTACCGACTTCAGGCCGCGTCATAAAATTAAATCAAAATACAATGGGCATTTCCATTATTGTTTTTTTTTATAATTATTCTGCGCGGCGGCTTTTGCGACCGCTCTGTCGCTTTTAAAGTGCCGTTGAGTTTATAGGCAAATAAAATCTAGTTGACCGCGATATTTGCAGTACTGAATCGACTATATAACAACAAAACATTCAAAATTTTTCACTAAAGCGGATTAATAACAAAAATTCAAAACTGTATTTTAATAATTATTTATCAAATTACTTAATTTGCAACCCAAATGAAAATTTTTTAAGGGCTAAAGTTGATTAATTTTCGTATATTTCGTGAAAAGGTGGAATTAAAAAAAATTCTGCGTTTTTATTTGTTTTTTTTTTTAAAAAAAACGTCATTACCGCACAATTTTAATTGGTCCCCTCATGCCTGCATTCTAATTTTCAGTGTCAGCCAGATATAATTCAAACATAGTTTGGCTTTAAAATTAGTTTTGTTTAGCTAAAACAATATTTTGATATTTTGATAAACTTATAAATTCCAGTAATTCCCAGTTACGTGTTTTTGTTAAAATAAAATAATTCTAGAAACTTTTTTCTAATAAAAAAGAACATTATCCTTTTCAAATATAGAAAAAAAGTTTACATATTTAAAAAAAATGCGGATCTACAAACAAAAGAATCGCTTAGCGCTGTAGAAGCTTTAACGACCCATTATGGGATGTAAGATCTAAAAATAACTGCTAGCAGAAGTTATTTAGTCTATTAATATATTAACCCATTATATTATTAACCAATTATCTTTAGTCCTAGCAGCAGGATATAAAAAACGAATCTTAATCTTACATAACAGAATTAACCTCTGCTAAATTGCTAAAAAATATTGCGTGGATCAAATACCACAATCTGTGATTTTTATATGAACAAAACATTAAATAATTTTGAAACTCTATCTTTTAACTAATAGTAATAAAATTTCATGGAATTTATGACAATAGATGATTATTGAAATTTAACATAAAACTTAGAATAACTTTAGAAGCTCTAAACAATTGAAGAATGAAAAGACAAAATTTTTTTATATGAAAATTTATATAAATGGAAAATTTCAAAATTTTTGGTGAGAGTTGGGGGCGGCCCAGTAACGAAATAAAAATTTATATGCCCTTCATTTATTTGTTAACCTAAAGTAATGAAAAAATGACACATACAATTTAAACATGTATTCAATTTAAGAATTTTTCAAAAAGTTTTTTGTGGTTAGCCCAAGAAATTTAGATGTCAAAAATCGAAGCTTTTCAAAACATAATATAAAAACATGGCCAAAAAATTATAAAAAAACTTGTCAATGTTTTAATATTGTTGTTAATGTTTCAGTTTATAAAAAAAATTCCCTATCTTCATTATTTTAGGATCAATTTTGATTTAACGGTTTAACCGTGGATTTAAAATTTTGTAATGGTAGGTTGGTGAATAGACCAGGTTTTAGATCTTATTTTGATAAAATTAGCATTTTCCAAAACTGCAAATTTTTATAGTTTTGAGTCTAAAATGTTTCATTTAAAAATTTTTGTGCAGAAATAAATTATGATGATGAACACAGCTTAGTGATAATGTAATTAAATGATAATCAAATTATATGTATTAGAAAAATTTTTAACTGTCGAGCAGGTCCTCAATTTATTATATAGTTTTAATATTGCGAAACAAAAAGGTTATGATGGCACATGGCAGAACATTTCTTGGATATTACCAATGGTTTACAAAAAAAGCACCCGTGGCAAAGGCAAAAAAAGGCACGCAAATGGAGCGCATGACAAATATTGTGCAGCGACGTTTATTTATTACGTTATCCGTTATTAAGCTTTTTGTTCAGAGTTTTTTAACATTTTGATGTTACGATTTTATTGAAACCGCATATTTTTCACTAAAGATAAATTCTATATCAGGGTGAAAATAGATGAGTGGTAAAGTAACCGCTCGTTCTTTGAGAAAATATCACGTGCAGAGAAACACATGACGCAACTAAATAATAAATTGGTGAAACATAACTGCTTAAAACATTTTTATTATTTTTCTCGCTCGCGGGCTTATTGATTGTTTCTTCCTGGCGGAGAGCGGTTACGCCCTTAATTTCAGCCTGGAAGACTTAAGCTTTAGTTTGATTAGTGTTGGAAATTATAAGCAAATATTTTATAAATAATTTTGTAAAAATCCAAACATACCTTTACAAAAAATAAATGATTTATTCTTGTTTTAGGTTTTTATCATTATTCGTTATTTTTGTTAGAAATAATTATGTGTGATCCTTAAACAGTTCACACAAATCCTGGGGTTGTTTTAATCTATTTAGCACACGATTTAAAATTATTGTAATATATTTTTAAGAATGTTTTCTTCTTTAAAACCATTTTCATTGCCAGTAAATCAGTATATTAGCAACTAAAGATAAATTCTATCAGGGTGAAAATAGATGAGTGGTAAAGTAACCACTCGTTTTTTGAGAAAATATCACGTGCAGAGAAACACATGACGCAACTAAATAATAATTGGTTACATAACCGCTGAAAACTTTTTTTAAAAATTTTTCGCGTTCACGGGTTTATTGTTTATTTCTTCCTGGCGGAGAGCGGTTACGCCCTTAATTTCAGCCTGGAAGACTTTAGCTTTAATCCTCATATACCGCGATTGTGATCTTAAAAACAATCTTGATTTTTTTTAAAGAACATTTTTATTACAATCGTAAGTATAATAGGCCAGGGGCTTGTCTCATAAAAACCTTTGTAAATTCTCATTTTACAACTCTCCGCTTGTTTTTGTAAAATACACGATAAAGGTTTTTTGACTTGTAATCCAGGGGGAGCATCTGCGCGCATTGCTCTGCGCTGATTGGTCGCAGTCACGTCATTTCATCTTTGCTAAGAAATCAATATTTCCCGTGTCCTATATCCTCTATCATATAATTTACAAAAAATAGGCGGAGTTTTGTAAAATGAAAATTTACAAAACTATCATATAATTTACAAAACGCGGAAAAAAACTGCAGTTGATAAAATGTGTCATAAAGATATTTTTTTTTCTGAAAATAATAATTACTCTTGGGGCCCATTTCATAAAGACGTTAGGGTATTTAGAAAACTTATATTATGGACCAAGTCCAATATTTTTATATCGCCCAAAAATTAATAAATATGCATTTTAAAACAGAAAAAAACTAAAAGTTTGCATGAACTGTTTGTATTTTACATAAAAAAGTTTTTTTTACTAAAATTTGTTTAAAAAATTAATGAAAACGTTGCGAAAATGAACAATATAATATTGAACAGGGTTAAAAAGCGAACCCGGTCCAATATTTCAGCCAAAACAGACGGAACCAGTCGCAATAGACTTGGTTGTTGTTGTTGTTGAATAACCTGAAACTTATCTTCCCTATGCAGATTATGCAATGGGCAGGCGCTAAGACAAGCCAGGAGGGGCGAAAATGTTTCACCCCTATGGTTAAAACTCTTCGTCCAACATTAATAACGATGTTGGCAACCTTTACCGCTAGAGTGTTCACTACATGCAGTGTTCACCCATTCCGAGGTCTTTGTCTAAAGGATTTTTTAAGTCACGCCTAATATTGATCTTACTATTTAACGTCGTACATGGTCAGTATAGGTGTTCCTGCAAGACCAGTGCTACAAACTCCACACATAATAGAGCTGTATTTGTCCAGATGCTAGATGGAAAACTGCCATGTGTGGCCAACGTACAACAACAAACACTCCAGCCATGCCACGCTGGACACATTTCTATAAAAGAAAAGATCCAGCAACTAGGTTTAGGTGGTAGTGGAACCCGTAGGCCCGTTAGGTGCTGCCCGAAGGTCAGCACAGTCCTGGTGACTCAATGGCACTCAACAGACTTGGTCAGAAGTTTTAACTATGAGTGTACAAATAAATTTAATGTTTAAACTAAAAATAAAATTTATCAGGGTGAAAACAGATGAGTGATAAAGTAACCACTCGTTCTTTCAGAAAATATCATGTGCAAAGAAACACATGACGCAACTAAATAATACTTGGTTACATAACCGCTCAAAACTTTTTTTAATTTTTCTTGCTCGCGGGTTTATTGTATATTTCTTTCTGGCGGAGAACGGTTACGCCCTTAAATTTAGCCTGGAAAACTTTAGCTTTAGCACCGCCAGTATAAACTAAAAGAAGCTGCTAATTTTTATTAATGAAATAAGATGACTAAAAACTGCTCAAATATTTTGTAATATTGTAATTGTTTTATTGTTCGCCATTGTACATTGATAAATGCTAACTTTGGGTAAGTGATCTATTGCAAAAGATTTTACAGGTCGATTTTACATTTTACATTCAGCTTTCACTTTTGCGCACAATAATTCTGTTTAAAAATTATTTATTTATTAACTAGCAGAAAACTCAGTATATTAAAATCAGATTGTATTTCGTTTTTCATGTATTTACTTTGCAAATAATCTTAATTTTATTTAATCTTAGGTTTATAAACGAAATACAAAAACTTTAAAATATTAATTAAATTTTAATAAATATTAAATTTCATAATAACTTTTAACGTAATACTTATAATAATTTGTAATCTAATGATTTCATACTTATAATTTAATAAATAAACACCACTGCACGATATTTTTCATGCGCGCCTTTTGGGTGCTTTTTTTCCGCCTAACAGCTTTTTTTTTCCACTGGTCTTTTTTCCGCCACCCTTACCCAAGCAAGATAAAAAAGCGCTCAAACAGGTAAAGAAACACACAAAAAATATACAAAAGGCAAAAAAAAAAAACAAGAAAGCACAGTCAAAAAAAAGACAAATCGCAGACAAACCAGAGCACAAAAGAGAGAACGGAAGAAAAAACCAAGAAAAGAAGACAAAAAAGCAGAAACAACAGATGCAAGCGCCACAAGCAAAAGCGAAAATCTAACTAATGCAAAAAAAAAACACCAAAACAAAGGAACAGCCAAAAGAGAAAAGAAAAAAAAGCAGAACAAAGGAAAACAACATCCGGGACAAAACCACTTAACAAACACCCCAGCAAAAACAACCAGCGGACGGACGCCAAGCAGACACAAGGACGCAAGGACACATCGCGACGACACAAGGACCATACTGCGAGGCAACGGACGCATCGAGGACAGCATCAGGACAGACGGCAGACGACACCAAAATCACAAAGCACTAAAAATAATCTTCCCCCTTAAACACAGCTCAGCATCTCAAGAAAAAAAACAAAACAAAAAAAAAGAAAAATATAAGAAAACAAAGCACAGTAAAGAAAAGGCCAAAACATTTTTTATGTTCGATTTATCACTATATTTTGAAAAAAGAAAGAAGAATATTCTCACAAAACATCCAGACACAGTATTCCCCCCCACCAAAAACAATGGAAAAAAAAAAACCCAAAAACCACAACTAAAAAAACAAAAACCAAACAATCTAAAACAAACACAATAAAAAATACTATATAACAAAATTTCGAGAACACAAAAAAGCCAGCCAGCGAAGACAGAGAACACACATCCAAAAAACAACAGCTCCCCACAACACCCCCCAACACCTCCCCACAACACCCCCACAAACACCCACCCAAAACACACAAACACACGCCCCAACACCCCACACAACACCCCCACACAAACACCCCAAACACCCCCCCCCAAGCAACAACACACACCCGGACCTTTGTTCTAGCTAATTTTATTTCTTTTACCTCTAATCAATTAAGGCTGAATATCACTATAATGAAATTTTAGAGCAATGTTATATTATTTTTTATAAGCAAATAATAAAGACTTAAAAGAAAATTTTACGCTTTTGAACATTGTGGCAGCATTAGACAAAATCTAAGAATTGATTTCTGCATTTTATTAACAGTCTTCTAATTTCTTAGGTTTTTTCTTACCAGTTCAATACATCATATTTGATCGCAATACTTGTTATAAATGTACTGCGAAATTAACAATGTACTTTTATATTTGAACTAAAGTGCTTTCTTGATTTTTATATTTTTTGCCTTTTGTATAAAAACATTATTTTAGTGTGTTTCAAAATTTAAACCATGTTTGAGCAAGCACATTTTTTATAATCAATAATGCAATTGGTAAGGGTGGCGGAAAAAAGCACCAGTGGCAAAGACAAAAAAAGCACCTGTCACTAAGGCGGAAAAAAGCACCCAAAAGGCGCGCATGACAAATATCGTGCAGTGGTGTTTATTTATTACATCATAAATATAAAATTATTACGTTACAAGTTATTATAAGTATTACGTTAAAAGTTATTATGAAATTTAATATTTAGTAAAATTTAATTAATATTTTAAAGCTTTTGTATTTCGTTTATAAACCTAAGATTAAATAAAATTAAGATTATTTGCAAAGTAAATACATGAAAAACGAAATACAATCTGATTTTAATATACTGTGTTTTCTGCTAGTTAATAAATAAATAATTTTTAAACAGAATTATTGTGTGCAAAAGTGAAAGCTGAATGTAAAATGTAAAATCGACCTGTAAAATCTTTTGCAATAGATCACTTACCCAAAGTTAGCATTTATCAATGTACAATGGCAAACAATAAAACAATTACAATATTACAAAATATTTGAGCAGTTTTTAGTCATCTTATTTCATTAATAAAAATTAGCAGCTTCTTTTAGTTTATACTGGCGGTGCTAAAGCTAAAGTTTTCCAGGCTAAATTTAAGGGCGTAACCGTTCTCCGCCAGAAAGAAATATACAATAAACCCGCGAGCAAGAAAAATTAAAAAAAGTTTTGAGCGGTTATGTAACCAAGTATTATTTAGTTGCGTCATGTGTTTCTTTGCACATGATATTTTCTGAAAGAACGAGTGGTTACTTTATCACTCATCTGTTTTCACCCTGATAAATTTTATTTTTAGTTTAAACATTAAATTTATTTGTACACTCATAGTTAAAACTTCTGACCAAGTCTGTTGAGTGCCATTGAGTCACCAGGACTGTGCTGACCTTTGGGCAGCACCTAACGGGCCTACGGGTTCCACTACCACCTAAACCTAGTTGCTGGATCTTTTCTTTTATAGAAATGTGTCCAGCGTGGCATGGCTGGAGTGTTTGTTGTTGTACGTCGGCCACACATGGCAGTTTTCCATCTAGCATCTGGACAAATACAGCTCTATTATGTGTGGAGTTTGTAGCACTGGTCTTGCAGGAACATCTATACTGACAATGTACGACGTTAAATAGTAAGATCAATATTAGGCGTGACTTAAAAAATCCTTTAGACAAAGACCTCGGAATGGGTGAACACTGCATGTAGTGAACACTCTAGCGGTAAAGGTTGCCAACATCGTTATTAATGTTGGACGAAGAGTTTTAACCATAGGGGTGAAAAATTTTCGCCCCTCCTGGCTTGTCTTAGCGCCTGCCCATTGCATAATCTGCATAGGGAAGATAAGTTTCAGGTTATTCAACAACAACAACAACCAAGTCTATTGCGACTTGTTCCGTCTGTTTTGGCTGAAATATTGGACCGGGTTCGCTTTTTAACCCTGTTCAATATTATATTGTTCATTTTCGCAACGTTTTCATTAATTTTTTAAACAAATTTTAGTAAAAAAAACTCTTTATGTAAAATACAAACAGTTCATGCAAACTTTTAGTTTTTTTCTGTTTTAAAATGCATATTTATTAATTTTTGGGCGATATAAAAATATTGGACCTGGTCCATAATATAAGTTTTCTAAATACCCTAACGTCTTTATGAAATGGGCCCCAAGAGTAATTATTATTTTCAGAAAAAAAAATATCTTTATGACACATTTTATCAACTGCAGTTTTTTTCCGCGTTTTGTAAATTATATGATAGTTTTGTAAATTTTCATTTTACAAAACTCTGCCTATTTTTTGTAAATTATATGATAGAGGATATAGGACACGGGAAATATTGATTTCTTAGCGAAGATGAAATGACGTGACTGCGACCAATCAGCGCAGAGCAATACGCGCAGATGCTCCCCCTGGATTACAAGTCAAAAAACCTTTATCGTGTATTTTACAAAAACAAGCGGAGAGTTGTAAAATGAGAATTTACAAAGGTTTTTATGAGACAGGCCCCTGGCCTATTATACTTACGATTGTAATAAAAATGTTCTTTAAAAAAAAAAATCAAGATTGTTTTTAAGATCACAATCGCGGTATATGAGGATTAAAGCTAAAGTCTTCCAGGCTGAAATTAAGGGTGTAACCGCTCTCCGCCAGGAAGAAATAAACAATAAACCCGTGAACGCAAAAAATTTTTAAAAAAAGTTTTCAGCGGTTATGTAACCAATTATTATTTAGTTGCGTCATGTGTTTCTCTGCACGTGATATTTTCTCAAAAAACGAGTGGTTACTTTACCACTCATCTATTTTCACCCTGATAGAATTTATCTTTAGTTGCTAATATACTTATTTACTGGCAATGAAAATGGTTTTAAAGAACAAAAAATTCTTAAAAATATATTACAATAATTTTAAATCGTGTGCTAAATAGATTAAAACAACCCCAGGATTTGTGTGAACTGTCTAAGGATCACACATAATTATTTTTAACAAAAATAACGAATAATGATAAAAAACCTAAAACAAGAATAAATCATTTATTTTTTGTAAAGGTATGTTTGGATTTTTACAAAATTATTTATAAAATATTTGCTTATAATTTCCAACACTAATAGACTAAAGTTTAAGTCTTCCAGGCTGAAATTAAGGGCGTAACCGCTCTCCGCCAGGAAGAAACAATCAATAAGCCCGCCGAGCAAGAAAAAATAATAAAAATGTTTTAAGCAGTTATGTTTCACCAATTTATTATTTAGTTGCGTCATGTGTTTCTGCACGTGATATTTTCTCAAAGAACGAGCGGTTATACCATTCATCTATTTTTACCCTGATATAGAATTTATCTTTAGTGAAAAATATGCAGTTTTGATAAAATCAGAGTAACATCAAAATGTTAAAAAACTCTGAACAAAAAAGCTTAATAACGAATAACGTAATAAATAAACGTCGCTGCACAATATTTGTCATGCGCTCCATTTGCGTGCCTTTTT
>JASAMX010031358.1:0-35000 GCA_030248175.1 Microlaimidae sp. YZB2_3
AAATTAAAGTTTGTTTGAGACATGGTGAAAAGGCAAAAATAAAATAAAGATTTTATTTCCAACGTTTCGATCCGTTAAAACAGATCTTCATCAGGGTCTAAAATACAAAACACATATAAAACGATGAAATGATAAATAAAACGAGTAAAATACAGAATAACAGTCAAACAAAAGGATAACAAGAAATTATTAAAACTATCTCATAAAGCATACTTCTCAAGTAAATGCAAATAAACGTTAGGAACAAGCTTAGAAATTTCAACAGAATGCTTATTTAATAAATTAGGATTATCCTTATTTGCTAGTATATAACAGGCCTCCTTAAAACATAGTTTATGAAAATTATCGTCAAACGAAAGAAACCTGCTAAAGCTAAAACTATGATTTGTGTTTCGTGCGTGCAATGAAACACCTGAAAGCGAATTTGACTGGGCCGAACTGTGAACTGCACGTGTGTGTTCGGCAAAACGGACTAAAAAACTTCTTTGGGTTCTGCCAAGATAAAAACAATCGCAAACATCACACTTCAAAAGATAAACAACATTGTTACTGGCCAAATTTGGGGAGGGTGGGCGGGGCTTATTTTGGTAAAACAGCTGGGAACGTAAGGAATTTGACTTGCGATAAAACAATTGAAAACCCGCGTTGTTGAGAATGCGCTTTATAGTATAAGAATTTTTGCCAAAAAACGGTAAAACAATAGAAGGTAAAACATTTTTAGAGGGTGGAGGTAAAGAACAACCCGATTTAAGACGCGTTATATTGAAGAATTTGGCAACTAGTTCTTTAGCATAACCGTGTTTATTTACAAAAATGTCGAATAAAAAATCAAACTCGTCCTTAAGCGAAATTGAATCTGTGCAATATCGAAGCGCGCGCAATTTTAGAGTGTTAAGAGTACTTGAAACATATTGGTTAGGTATAAAAGAATATTTAGATATGTAGCGGTTAGAATGGGTAGGCTTACGATATACTTGCACATCAATTTTACTATCAGATCGTTTCATAAGACAATCTAAAAACGGTAAAGAGTTTGCGCTCTCAAACTCAGCTGTGAAACAAATATTAGTATTTTTAAGAAAAGTATGAAACTGGTCTAAAAAAGCATTTAATAAAGCGTTACAATCTAAATACGGCACTCTACACTCAAATAAAAGAAAAACATCATCAATATATCGGCGGTATAAAACAGGCTTAACAAAATTAGAACATACAGTTTTTCAAAATCGGGCTTCTAAGATACCCAAATATAAATCGCTTATAGACACTGAAATGGGACTGCCCATAGGAACGCCATGATTTTGAAACATTAATTGATTGTTAAACCTTAAAAAATTATTATCTAAAACAAGTTTAAACAGTTCGGTTATAGTTGAAATACTAGCAGAATTAAAAAATGGAACAGTTTCACGCCAAAAACGTTCAGAGTTAGATAAAACATTAGGCAATTCACGTAAAATAAAACTTGTATCAACATTGTCAAACAAACTAACAACATCTATGCTAACCATAAAATAATTTGGTTTAATATCAATATTTTTTTGAAAATTTTTACATTGTGTAATTTAATGGATTTAAGATGCACTACATTTTTATTACGTGAAAATAAAAAAAGTAAAGGGGCGACCCTTACAAAACCTTGGTTGACGACCTTGGTTGGCTTCGCCAGCCAGGGGGAGGGGCGGATCGCCCCCTCCCCCCCTAAGTATGGAAACGGCCAAAAGGTATATACGCCGCAGCATTTTGCGTGGCAGCAAATTTATTATGACCAATCGATAGCGCATTAAAAAGTTCAAAGTTCAAAGTTTATTTCTAGAAAAAAAACAAAAAAACATCGTAAACATAAACTCGCGAACCGATTAGGGTCGCCAAAAATAACAAAAACATGGTTAATTTCTTTCTAAAAATATGGCTCAAAGCTTTATAAAAAGCACTAATTTAAGCCATAAATAAACAAAGTGAGTAAGTTAAAAACAATTTTTTTTAAATTCTAAACAATTTAGTTTAATTCTTTATAAACCCATTATACTTTAATTAATTCCTGACTTTAAATTTTTTTTTCTTGAAAGTTACATATGATATTGCAAAATTAATTTTTGTTTGTTTTTTTTATCACTAAACATGACACAACACTAAATGTGATACATACATTTTACATACATGTATACAAATTACATACATGTATACAAATTTTACATACATGTATACAAATTTTACATGTATACAAATTTTACATACATGTATAAAAATTTTACATACATGATACATTTTACATACATGTATACAAAATTTCATGTCAATTAGTTTGTTTAATCTAAAACTATAGGTGATTCAATTCGCATAAATGAGACAATTTAGGTTTTTAGCCCCCTCATGCCGCTTACGCCTGACTTCACAGCGCCCCACACAGGGGCGCTGCAACAAAACTAGTGTTATCAATGGATAGCTCATTATTAATTACATATGTCTACTAATTTTCCTGTTTATTAATCTATTAAATAGAGTAATAAACAGGAAATTTAGTAGACATATGTAATTGATAATGAGCTATCCAAATTAAATAGAGTCTATTTAATAATTAAATAAACTTGCAATTAAATAGAGTCTATTTAATCCCAAGTTATAGGGGATTCCTTAAGGTAACTCCATCTAACATTGAGTATTTATCCAGTTATAATAATATGGAAATATTTATTTTACTGCTGTGGCAATATTCCTAATAGTAGGGTCATTCATTTCTTTTCACAGGTTCATTTTCATTGTGGTTTATGATTTTTGGGAGGTTGGTTTAAAAATTTTAGTAGATTTTAGTTGTTTTTTTGGTTTTTATTTACAAAAAAAAACAGACGATTTATTAATTTGTTTTTGAAATTTTTTAAACTTTTAAAATTAAATCATATTTTTTCAAGAAAACACCATTAATTAACAAACCTATCATAATAGAGTTTTTGATTTTTTGAGTTTTTCTAAGGTTTAGGAAAAATAAAGTTTTTTGTTTAATGATTTCATATAGTTTGAGACTTTTTTTCTTTTTTGAGAGGGGTCTTTTTTGGAGCCATCTACGAACAACATGTTAACAACTGAAAATTAGCGGATTATGAAAATAATCATGTTTTTTTTTAATTTAAACCAAAAAATTGTAGTATTTTACCAGAGAAAGAAAGCAAAATTCAAGCAATAAAAGCTGTTTTTAGTAAACAGCTAACTTTTTTTTGAAATTTTTTAAACTTTTTAATTAAATTTTTTTTTAAGAAAGACACCATTAATTAACAAAACTATAATAATAGATTTTTGATTTTTTGGGTTTTTCTTAGGTTTAGAAAAAATAAAGTTTTTTGTTTAATGGTGTCATATAGTTTTCTTTTTCATTAATTAATTTAAAATTTAAATTTAATTAATATAAATTAAATGTCATTAATTTTCTTTTTTGGGAGAGGGATTTTCTGGAGTCAGTCCACTAACAACATGTTAACAACTGGATAACTTATTGGTTTATAAAAAAATCCTTATTTTTACATTTAAATGGAAAAATTGTGAAATTTTACCAGAGAAAAAAAGCAAAATTTAAACAATAAAAGCTGTTTTTAATAAACAGCTAACTTAGCCAGTAGTTAACATTTCATTAGTGGACAGGCACCAGTTTGATTCTGTTAACTTTTTAAATAACCCTCATGTGCGTTTTTTATGCAGTTTAAAAGTTTTATTCCATGCTTTTAGGAGTTCATACATAATGAACACAGTGCTTAGGCGCCTGGCGCCTAGGCTAGGCCTAGGCCCACAATTTATAAAGTTAGACACATCAGGTGCACAGGAAAATTCAGGCGTGCTGAGGAGCATTCAAGAATGATCACAATCACACTACTTTCACTTGGTCTTTATAAAATACCCCACCTAACATATTTTTTTTGGCAAACTAGAATTTAAATGTACTTTAGCTCTTTGCATTATACTTAAAAAGCATTAAATTAAATTTAAAAACAAAAAAATCTGAATTTTAAGTAGAATATAATTTCAAAGGCCCTGGGCCGCTTGATATTATCTTGATCAGTAAGTAAGTAAGTGAATGAGTGAGTGAGTGAGTGAGTAAATAAGTAGCGTTCTTTGATTTAGAATGACTCTGCAAATCAACAATGCAAAAAACAATGCCTTTTACTGAATTAGTTCTGTTCACCCAAGATACTAGGAAACACTAAATATAGCATAAAATTAACAAATTAGAAAATCTTAAAAACAATGCCTTAAAAAACAGTTACTGAATTAATTCTACTGACCCGAGATAACTAGGAAAAACTAAGAAATAACATAATAATAGCATAAAATTAACAAATTAGAAAATCTTAAAAACAATGCCTTAAAAAACAGTTACTGAATTAATTCTACTGACCCGAGATAACTAGGAAACACTAAGAAATAACATAATAGACTAGTTCGGAATAAGCGATTTTTAGTGTTAGGAAGAGGGTACATGGCTCACCTTCAAAAGAGTCCCGGCACAAAAGAGTCCTGAAAAAAATCACAGCTGGCACAAAAGAGTCCTGGCGCAAAAGAGTCCCGGCACAAAAGAGTCCTGAAAAAAAATGCGTTCATGCGCCCATGCGCTTCGAGGCGCTGAGGTCGGCACAAAAGAGTCCTGGCATAAAATCAATTTTTCACAGCTGACAAACAATGTTCACAACTCAGCTGTCTTCCAGTTTATGATGTATTTCAAAACGTCGTTACTCTGACATAATGAGTCAAGAGCGTCGTAAAATACTCGTAACTTTGACTCTTTTTTATCTTAACACATAAATAATCCAAACAAAATGAGTCACGTTGATTTTATACTGATTGTGACTTTTTGTATAAGTAACGACGAACAGTTAATTTAAAAGATTTTTAGCTAAAATTTTTTTTTTAAAGTTGCTATACTTTTTCTTGGGAAAACAAATGGAGTGGCGGAAAAAAAGCACCCGTGGCAAAGGCGGAAAAAAGCACCCATGCGTAAGACGGAAAAAAAGCACCCGAAAAGAGCGCATGACAAAAATTGTACATCGGCGTTTATTTATTACGTTATAAAGTATGAAATTACTGTGTTATAACTTATAAGTATTAAATTAAATAAAAGCTAACTTAAATATTCTGTAGCGTGCATTAATAGTTTAAAAGTTTTTTTAACTTTTGCATTTGGTTTATAAAAAAAAATTAAATTTAAAAGTATTTGCAAAGGAAATAAATGAAAAATCAAATAAAATTGTTTTTAATCAATTGTGCTTATTGCGCTGGATAATAAATGCTAATAACTGACAAGCAATCTGTTTTATCTTCAAATTTCCATGAACTTTAAATATGCGATTTTTCTATTAGTATTCACAATAGTATAAAATATTTGAGAAATTTTTTTAAACACTCTTTGATTTGATTTGTAAAAAAATAGCATCTTCACTTAGTTTATATTGGCGGTGTTTTTTAGTATATTTCCAATTATACACTGGTATTCATAAAACTTTGGAGTGAGTTCATTCGGACTGAGTTCGTTTGGTTTGGCGGCAAAACTGGACCGGGTCTAATATTTAATATCGTCATTGGCATACGTTTTACATAATTTTTTAACAAATTCTATTCAAAAACTGTTTTAGGTAAAATACAAACAAATATACGTTTTTTTGAATGCCTTTTTGATATTTTTTGGACGGTATAAAAATTTTGGATTTGGTTCAGTTTTTCCGCTAAAAGATTAATTCTATGATTCGCCAGTTTTCCAAGTTATATTATAATCGTTAAAACATAGTTAAGGTTGCGAAAGAGCAGAACCTTTTAAAGTTTCAGTAACTGTATTCGGCATTCATAAATTCTACCAAACCAGCGTTGGCGAAGTTTCATAATTTACATGTAATTTACATGAAAAAAAAACGAGTTGTAAGGGCCATCTACCCCTACGATTATAGTAAAACAACGTCCGTTTTCAGAAAAGTCTGAATAAATTGTTTTAGAACATTATTGAAAAAATTAATAAAACAATAACATTGAAATCTTCACAAACTACGAGCAAAAGTTTTATAAACAATACTGATAACGTATTAAATAAACACCACTGCATAATATTTGTCGCGCGCTCCTGTCGGGTGCTTTTTTTTCGCCTTGCGCACGGGTCTTTTTTTTCGCCTTTGCCACGGGTGCTTTTTTTCCGTAAACCAACAAATGTTTATTCCAATAATTACAGTTTTCAATCCTTTCATTAGCGGGCTGGAGAAAACTTACCCAGATTTTTTAATGTGGTTAAAAACCCATATAGTTACCTAGATTGTTTAATGTGGTTTTACGTTTTTCGAGCTAAAGAACGATTCTATGTATTGTCTCGTATGTGATAACGTTTGCCTTAGACTTCAAAAGAATTTTACTAAGCATCTGATAATAAAACTAACACTGTATTCGGTAAAAAAATTACCAACTAGTTTCGAAAAATCAATTAAATATTTAGTTAAAAAACACAGAATAATTAAATTTTAAAAAATACTAAAAGTTGGCAAAAAAGTACAGAAACCTGTAGTGGTCTGGAGGTATCACAATATTTGGTTGTTTTTTACTCGTTATTTGGTTAAAATGGGTTAAAGCAAATGGGCGGAGAGAGTGTCTTTTTGTGTTTTTTTTGTTTGTTTTTTTTAATATGTAGTTATGCGCAATGGCACGCAAAAAGTCCCAGTGGTCTGGTCATCTTGTTGTCTGACATCCTGCGGTCGTTCTTACAATTACGATTAAAACACTTGTTTGACAAAAATTGTAATATAACAACGAACAAAAAATTTAGGCTAACTAAAATCATTGTTTAGACATGATTTTGTTTTACATACACTTAATTATGACAAAAACACTAATTTAATATTATATGATTTATACCCAAATACAACAATGATATTTTTCTTACTTTTTAAACGCTTTACAAAGCTTTAAGCGTTTTAATAACTAAATAATAAAAATACTTGAAAACATTAATTTTTACCCGCAAAATTCTTCACACAACCTCTTAAGAGGCTAATTAAAAAAACAAATAAAAAACTGGAAGGCAGCTAAGGTGTGAACATTGTATGTTAGCTGTGAAAAATTGATTTTATGCCAGGACTCTTTTGTGCCGACCTCAGTGCTCGCAGCGCTTGGGCACATGAACGCATTTTCTCCAGGACTCTTTTGTGCCGGGACTCTTTTGTGCCAGGACTCTTTTGTGCCAGCTGCAATTTTTTTCAGGACTCTTTTGTGCCGGGACTCTTTTGTGCCGGACTACATGTAATAACTAGTAAGAATCCAAATGCAATTAAATTAAATAAACCCAAATGTAATTAAAAATATTAATAAAACATACGGCTATGGAGTGACATTCCTATTATAATTTATGATCAAAATAATCTAGCTTAAAAAACATTTCGTTGAAAAAATTTAAACAATTTTTAAAATAATTTAATTACAAGGTTATAAAATTTAGCATACATATTGTTTTATTATCATAGCTTGTAAAAAAAACACACACAGGATCCAAATTCCAACTGCAGTTTGCCTAAAAATTGGATATGCTGAATTCTTTTTTCCGATTATTTATATTGTTGTAACTAAATAATTAAAATCGTATGAGTAGGGTAACTGACTAATTTCGGCCACGCCTAATTGGGCCACAAATTTTAGGGGTAGTAAATTGGCTTATTTTTAAAACACCAAAGAACAGCACAAAAGAACGGATATGTTTTTTGCAAAAGTTTTTTATTTTTGTGTATTCAACATTATCAACATTTTTATACAAAAAGTGAATTTTTTATGATTTTCTTAATTTTTGCTTTGTGTTTAAACTGCGTCAAATTTAGAACGAAGCAATATATAACCTTAAAATATCTTCTATTTAGAGCTCAAAGTTGTTAATTTTGATGTTTTGATATTTTCTTGAAAATCATTTTGCAATGCGTTTAACTAACTGTTTTTTTAACGATTCCGTTAATTTCGGCCACCTGAAAATTTAGGTGAAAGAACCTGTCGTTTTTTGCTGTTTTTAAATATCATTGTACTGCCGTATTTATAACGAATTTTTTCGCTCGTTTGACTTTGTTTTGACGTTTTTTAAGCCAAAAATAAAAATTGAACAAAAAATATAAATTATTAAAACTTGTTTTTTAAGGTTTTGACATAATTATTTCAAGTCTTGCTAATAACTATTAAAGTTCGCAAACGGGAAAAATTAGGTTATATGTACCAAGAACAATACCTAAGGGTAAATTTGCAACCTTTAGAAATTTTTATTGTTCGTTTAAGCAATAGTTATGGCCAGTTTTTTGTAGGTGGCCGAAATAAATGGCACGCGCCTTAACTTCGGCCACTTAAAAAAAAGTTTAAACCTTCACTGATTTTTAAGTGTAACAGAAATATTCAAATTTTGCACTGGAATAACAAATATAGCTATTGTTTGATTTTTACGCCAAATTTTGGTTTGATTGAAAAAGCCAAAAAAAACTTTCAAAAAAAAAATAAAAAAGGTGGCCGAAATTAAGTCAGTTACCCTATTTTTTTTTTTTTTTTTTATTTTTTTTTTTTTTTTTTTGTTTTTATTTTTTTTTTTTTTTTTTTTTTTTTTTTTTTTTTTTTTTTTTTTTTTTTTTTTTTTTTTTTTTATTGTTCGTTTCCCCATTTCCCGTTTTCAATTCCAAGTTTTATTACCCAAAAATTTCTTGGCTAATCGTCTTTAAGTTTTTCAAAATTATAGGTACCTTGCACTGGAACTCGGTTTGTACATGAAGTATGCAATACACATTATGAGTCACATAATCATAATGGATAATTACCGTATCTCCTACTTATCTTTTGTGGTATGTAGATCAACCCTCGAAAGCGCGCGAAATTTCGATCGGTTGATCTGCATACTACGAAAGATAAGTAGGAGATACGGTAATTATTCATTATGGTGACTCGCTATGCTTTCATGTATAAACCGAGCTCCATGCAAGATGCCTATAAACGAGCTACCGTAAACTATGTTTTCAACACTTCCGGATAACAGTTAAAAGGATATTTGAATATTCTTGGATCATGATAACAATATGCGAATAAAGTTCAATAAGACTATGGTTGAGTTATGTACAAGTCTTGAAAAATGCTCTAAGAATAGAGCAGGAAAATAAGGCGATTTTCCCCGGGGCGTATGTTTAAACAGAAAAATTGTGGACTAGTATAGAGATGGACATTTTTATGTGGACTAGGAGGAAATTCGCATTTGATTTGGCCAGCTGCTGACTGAATAAAAATTTCTACCATATGATATTGATTGGTTCTGCGTTGATATTAATCACACAGCATTGTTGCATTTTTTTAGTCTGATAAAATGACAATTGAAAAAATTATACTCACAGCAATTTTTTACAAGCGTGAAATCAGTACTTTTTTCAATTAGAAGGCTATATTTATAATGTGTAAGAAACAACTATAAATTTGAAAAAGTGGCGATTTATCACTTGTCAAAGATTGCTGTGTGTATGATTTTTTAAATTGACATTTCATCGGGGATAAAAAAATTCAACAGTGTTGTGTGATTAGATCAATGTATCCACAAATCAATATTATATGGTAGAAATTTTCATTCAGTCAGCAGCTGGCCAAATGAAATGCGAATTTTTTATAGTCCACATAATTTCCATTTAAGACTAAAGTTAAAATCCTTCAGGCTTAAATTCAGGGCGTCACCGCTCGCCGTCAGAGAGAAATAAAGAATGAACGCTTGAGAATAAAAATAATAAAAAAGTTTTCAGAGATGATGTAACCAATTATTATTAAGTTGCGTCAGGTGTTTTTCTACACGTGATATTTTCTTGAAGAACGAGTAGTTACTTCACCACCTAGTCATTTTCACCCTCATAGAATTCATCTTTAGTCCGCATCTTTTCTGTCTAAGCATACGCCGGAGGAAAATGGCCCTTTTCCTGCTCTATGTTAAGCCATTTTAGAGATTACATATACACTTTTGAATTAAATTAAAAAATAGCTGAATAAACTATATTTTTAGCTGCGCAATGACATTATGATTATTATCATTCCGTTGCCGAGATATATTTTTTAACAGTTTTAATATTATCAATAGAACACAAATTATTATCAAAATCAAAGACAAAAAGTTTGACTCCGCACCGCACCTTTAAGCCTTAGAGTTGGTCAAAACCTAAGCCAATTTACCGCTAAAGAAGCCAAATTTTAAATTTTACAGTTCAAAGTTGTCATAATTTTGCGATGATCACTGGCTTTAAACACCTTCAAGATTCTAAATGTTACCGTTTCAAATTGCCATAATTTTGCCAAGATTATTTACGATGGCTTTAAACACCCAAGCGCCGTACTCAACTTAAAACGCTCTTGTTTATCCCTTTTGGATAAATAAGGACAAAATTATTTTAAGATCGATAGAACCGAGGGAACTTGGAGCTGGAACTTGGTGCCAAAAATAAAAATCACTAAAACGTTTGCCTAAGCCTAAGCGTAACGTTTGCCTAAGCCTAAGCCTAAGCCTAACGTTTGCCTAAGCCTAAGCCTAACGTTTGCCTAAGCCTAAGCCTAACGTTTGCCTAAGCCTAAATGAAGCCAAAATCTAAGCCGAAACAAGTTTTTTCTTAAAGGTTCCAGGTTCCAATTGCGCGCCACACGGATACTAAGCCCCACGGCACCGCGCAAACTATAATTAAGGAACGTGGGTAAATTTCGTATTATGTTCTTCTTCTCCTTATTATTAATATATTGTTTTTCAAACGCTTATATTTTAAAACCAGTATTCCTCCCTCGTTACTGAGTGATAAAAAAAACATGGGTTATTTGGGAATCGTAGTATCGTATTGCGCAATAATTCTTAGGAACTACTTTTTATTGATAAATAATTTGTGTTCTATTGATAATATTAAAACTGTTAAAAAAATATATCTCGGCAACGGAATGATAATAATCATAATGTCATTGCGCAGCTAAAAATATAGTTTATTCAGCTATTTTTTAATTTAATTCAAAAAAAGTGGTAGACTAATCTTGAAAAATGCTCTAAGCATAGAGCAGGAAAAAAGGGCCATTTTCCTCCGGCGTATGCTTAGACAGAAAAGATGCGGACTAAAGATGAATTCTATGAGGGTGAAAATGACTAGGTGGTGAAGTAACTACTCGTTCTTCAAGAAAATATCACGTGTAGAAAAACACCTGACGCAACTTAATAATAATTGGTTACATCATCTCTGAAAACTTTTTTATTATTTTTATTCTCAAGCGTTCATTCTTTATTTCTCTCTGACGGCGAGCGGTGACGCCCTGAATTTAAGCCTGAAGGATTTTAACTTTAGTCTTAAATGGAAATTATGTGGACTATAAAAAATTCGCATTTCATTTGGCCAGCTGCTGACTGAATGAAAATTTCTACCATATAATATTGATTTGTGGATACATTGATCTAATCACACAGCACTGTTGAATTTTTTTAATCTGATGAAATGTCAATTTAAAAAATCATACACACAGCAATCTTTGACAAGCGCGAAATCGCCACTTTTTCAAATTTATAGTTGTTTCTTACACATTATAAATATAGCCTTCTAATTGAAAAAGTAGTGATTTCGCGCTTGTCAAAGATTGCTGTGAGTATGATTTTTTCAATTGTCATTTTATCAGACTAAAAAAATGCAACAATGCTGTGTGATTAGATCAATGTATAACCAATCAATATCATATGGTAGAAATTTTTATTCAGTCAGCAGCTGGCCAAATCAAATGCGAATTTTCTATAGTCCACATAATGTCTATCTCAGACTAGTCCACAATTTTTCTGTTTAAACATACGCCCGGGGGAAAATCGCCTTATTTTCCTGCTCTATTCTTAGAGCATTTTTCAAGACTTGTACATAATTCAACCATAGTCTTATTGAACTTTATTCGCATATTGTTATCATGATCCAACAACATCAAATATCCTTTTAACTGTTATCCGGAGTGTTTTCTAACGTAGTTTACGGTAGCTCGTTTATAGGCATCTTGCACTGGAGCTCGGTTTATACATGAAGTATGCAGTAAGCATAGCGAGTCATCATAATGGATAATTACGGTATCTCCTACTTATCTTTTGTAGTTTGCAGATCAACCGATCGAATTTTCTCGCGCTTTGGAGGGTTGATCTGCATACTACAAAAGATAAGTAGGAGATACGGTAATTATCCATTATGGTGACTCGCAATGTGTATTGCATACTTCATGTATAAACCGAGTTCCAGTGCAAGGTACCTATAATTTTGAAAAACTTAAAGACGATTAGCCAAGAAATTTTTGGGTAATAAAACTTGGAATTGAAAACGGGAAATGGGGAAACGAACATTAAAAATCACCAAAAACCTCTTCATATGCCTAAATATAAGTCCGAATAAATTTTTTTGCATAGGTTTAAAAAATATTAAATCGGCTTCAAGTTTCAGAACCAAGTACAATTAGGGTAACTGACTTAATTTCGGCCACCTTTTTTTATTTTTTTGAATAAGTTTTTTCTGGCTTTTTCAATCAAGCCAAAATTTGGCCTAAAAATCAAACAATAGCTATATTTGTTATTCCAGTGCAAAATTTGAATATTTCTGCTACACTTAAAAATCAGTGAAGGTTTAAACTTGTTTTTTTAAAGTGGCCGAAGTTAAGGCGCGTGCCATTTATTTCGGCCACCTACAAAAAACTGGGCATAACTATTGCTTAAACGAACAATAAAAATTTCCAAAGGTTGCAAATTTACCCTTAGGTATTGTTCTTGGTACATATAACTTAATTTTTCCCGTTTGCAAACTTTAATAGTTATTAGCAAGACTTGAAATAATTATGTCAAAACCTTAAAAAAACAAGTTTTAATATTTTGTATTTTTTGTTCAATTTTTATGTTTGGCTTAAAAAACGTCAAAACAAAGTCAAACGAGCAAAAAAAAATCTTTATAAATACGGCAGTACAATGATATTTAAAAACAGCAAAAAACGACAGGTTCTTTCACCTAAATTTTCAGGTGGCCGAAATTAACGGAATCTTAAAATGCGCAGTTAGTTAAACGCATTGCAAAATAATTTTGAAGAAAATATCAAAACATGAAAATTAACAACTTTGATCCTTAAATAGAAGATATTTTAAGATTATATAATGCTTCGTTCTAAATTTGATGCAGTTTAAACACAAAGCAAAAATTAGGAAAATCACAAAAAATTCACTTTTTGTATAAAAATGTTGATAATGTTGAATAACAAAAATAAAAAAATTTTGCAAAAACACTTTATTCAACTTTCATCCAGTTACTTTTGTGCTAGTTCTTTGGTGTTTTAAAAATAAGCCAATTTACTAACACCCTAAATTGGTGGCCGAAATTAAGGCGTGGCCGAAATTAAGTCAGTTACCCTACTCATAACGATTTTAATTATTTAGTTACAACAATATAAAATAATCGGAAAAAAGAATTACAAGCATATCTAATTTTTACGGCAAACCTGCAGTTGGAATTTGGATCCCTGTGTGTGTTTTTTTTAAACAAAGCTATGAGATAACAAACAATATGTATGCTAAAAATTTTATAACCTTGTAATTAAAATTATTTTAAAAATTGTTTAAATTTTTTCCACGAATGTTTTTTTAAGCTATGATTATTTTGATCATAAATTATAATAGGAATGTCACTCCATAGCCGTAAAATGTTTTATTAATATTTTTAATTACATTTGGGTTTATTTAATTTAATTGCATTTGGATTCTACTAGTTATTACATGTAGTACGGTAAGGGTCCGGCACAAAAGAGTCCCGGCACAAAAGAGTCCTGAAAAAAATTGCAGCTGGCACAAAAGAGTCCTGGCACAAAAGAGTCCCGGCACAAAAGAGTCCTGGAGAAAATGCGTTCATGTGCCCAAGCGCTGCGAGCGCTGAGGTCGGCACAAAAGAGTCCTGGCATAAAATCAATTTTTCACAGCTAACATACAATGTTCACACCTTAGCTGCCTTCCAGTTTTTATTTGTTTTTTTAATTAGCCTCTTAAGAGGTTGTGTGAAGAATTTTGCGGGTAAAAAATTAATGTTTTCAAGTATTTTTATTATTTAGTTATTAAAACGCTTAAAGCTTTGTAAAGCGTTTAAAAAGTAAGAAAAATATCATTGTTGTATTTGGGTATAAATCATATAATATTAAATTAGTGTTTTTGTCATAATTAAGTGTATGTAAAACAAAATCATGTCTAAACAATGATTTTAGTTAGCCTAAATTTTTTGTTCGTTGTTATATTACAATTTTTGTCAAACAAGTGTTTTAATCGTAATTGTAAGAACGACCGCAGGATGTCAGACAACAAGATGACCAGACCACAGGGACTTTTTGCGTGCCATTGCGCATAACTACATATTAAAAAAAAAACAAACAAAAAAAAACACAAAAAGACACTCTCTCCGCCCATTTGCTTTAACCCATTTTAACCAAATAACGAGTAAAAAACAACCAAATATTGTGATACCTCCAGACCACTACAGGTTTCTGTACTTTTTTGCCAACTTTTAGTATTTTTTTAAATTTAATTATTCTGTGTTTTTTAACTAAATATTTAATTGATTTTTCGAAACTAGTTGGTAATTTTTTACCGAATACAGTGTTAGTTTTATTATCAAATGCTTAGTAAAATTCTTTTGAAGTCTAAGGCAAACGTTATCACATACGAGACAATACATAGAATCGTTCTTTAGCTCGAAAAACGTAAAACCACATTAAACAATCTAGGTAACTATATGGGTTTTTACTATATGTGGTTACATTAAAAAATCTGGGTAAGTTATCTCCAGCCCGCTAATGAAAGGATTGAAAACTGTAATTATTGGAATAAACATTTGTTGGTTTACGGAAAAAAAGCACCCGTGGCAAAGGCGAAAAAAAAGACCCGTGCGCAAGGCGGAAAAAAAGCACCCGACAGGAGCGCGCGACAAATATTATGCAGTGGTGTTTATTTAATACGTTATCAGTATTGTTTATAAAACTTTTGCTCGTAGTTTGTGAAGATTTCAATGTTATTATTTTATTAATTTCTGCAATAATGTTCTAAAAACAATTAATCCAGACTTTTCTGAAAACGGACGTTGTTTTACTATAATCGTAGGGGTAGATGGCCCTTACAACTAGGTTTTTTTCATGTAAATTACATGTAAATTATGAAACTTCGCCAACGCTGGTTTGGTAGAATTTATGAATGCCGAATACAGTTACTGAAACTTTAAAAGGTTCTGCTCTTTCGCAACCTTAACTATGTTTTAACGATTATAATATAACTTGGAAAACTGGCGAATCATAGAATTAATCTCGTGTATGGATTGAAGATTAAATAAAAACTAAAAGTGTTTTGTCCGATTAATTTAAACGAGTTTTCCGAATTAAATAAGTTATTCCGTATCTATTATGTAGCATTGGACAAAAATAATAATTAAAAGAAAAAATACTAAAATAAAAAAACTATCACTGGTATTCATAAAACTTTGGACCGGGTCTATACGAGACTGGGTTTGTTTGTTTTAGCGGAAAAACTGAACCAAATCCAAAATTTTTATACCGTCCAAAAAATATCAAAAAGGCATTCAAAAAAAACGTATATTTGTTTGTATTTTACCTAAAACAGTTTTTGAATAGAATTTGTTAAAAAATTATGTAAAACGTATGCCAATGACGATATTAAATATTAGACCCGGTCCAGTTTTGCCGCCAAACCAAACGAACCCAGTCCGAATGAACCCACTCCAAAGTTTTATGAATACCAGTGTATAATTGGAAATATACTAAAAAACACCGCCAATATAAACTAAGTGAAGATGCTATTTTTTTACAAATCAAATCAAAGGGTGTTTAAAAAAATTTCTCAAATATTTTATACTATTGTGAATACTAATAGAAAAATCGCATATTTAAAGTTCATGGAAATTTGAAGATAAAACAGATTGCTTGTCAGTTATTAGCATTTATTATCCAGCGCAATAAGCACAATTGATTAAAAACAATTTTATTTGATTTTTCATTTATTTCCTTTGCAAATACTTTTAAATTTAATTTTTTTTTATAAACCAAATGCAAAAGTTAAAAAAACTTTTAAACTATTAATGCACGCTACAGAATATTTAAGTTAGCTTTTATTTAATTTAATACTTATAAGTTATAACACAGTAATTTCATACTTTATAACGTAATAAATAAACGCCGATGTACAATTTTTGTCATGCGCTCTTTTCGGGTGCTTTTTTTCCGTCTTACGCACGGGTGCTTTTTTTCCGCCTTTGCCACGGGTGCTTTTTTTCCGCCACTCCATTTGTTTTCCCAAGAAAAAATATAGCAACTTTAAAAAAAAAATTTAGCTAAAAATCTTTTAAATTAACTGTTCGTCGTTACTTAGACAAAAAGTCACAATCAGTATAAAATCAACGTGACTCATTTTGTTTGGATTATTTATGTGTTAAGATAAAAAAGAGTCAAAGTTACGAGTATTTTACGACGCTTTTGACTCATTATGTCAGAGTAACGACGTGTTGAAATACGTCATAAACTGGAAGACAGCTGAGTTGTGAACATTGTATGTCAGCTGTGAAAAATTGATTTTATGCCAGGACTCTTTTGTGCCGACCTCAGCGCCTCGAAGCGCTTGGGCGCATGAACGCATTTTCTTCAGGACTCTTTTGTGCCGGGACTCTTTTGTGCCAGGACTCTTTTGTGCCAGCTGTGATTTTTTTCAGGACTCTTTTGTGCCGGGACTCTTTTGAAGGTGAGCCAAAAAAAAAAAAAAAAAGAAAAAAAAAAAAAAAAAAAAAAAAAATAAAAAAAAAAAAAAAAAGGATCCACACATAGCCTGTATAATTTGTTCTTCATTTCTCATTCTTCTTTTCTTTATTAATTAATTTTCATGTATTCTTGCTAGTGTTAAATTAAAACAATATAATACAATAATTTTCAAACTAGCTTTTAGAAATGCTCCAAAAATATACCAGGAAAAATGTGAAACGTTAACCCGGCATTGGACAAAAAGATACGGACTAGTCTGAGATGGACATAAGTGGTATATAGGAAATTAGCATCTGACTTTTGCAGTTGCTCATTGAATAAAAACCTAATCATATGATACAAAGTTTTTATACGGTGAACTAATATTTCAAAAAAGTTGCAATTCTTCTGTAGTCTGATGCAATGGAAATTAAAAAAATCATGTTCATAACAATTTTTTTACAATCGTGACATCATCACTTTCTAAAATTATAGTTGTTATTTGCAGATACAGAGATACAAAATTTTAATTTAAAAAAGTAGTGATTTCGCTGTTGCTGTGAACACGATTTTTTCAATTGCAAAATTGCGCTGGAGTATAGACTAAATTAAGTTTGCTTTATAAATAATCAACTTACTTGAGTATTTCAAAAGAATTACTACCATTTAACGTATAAAAATCATGTGTTTGAATTGAATTGAAAGCCTTTATTTATATTTCTACACAAATATAGTATTTTGAATTATAACATTAAAATAGAAGAAATTCAAAAAAGTTAAATGCACAAATACGTACAAATAATACAATACATCCAATAATGAAATACATCATGTTAATAACAAAATACACAAAATACTATGTTGGAAATAAATAAAGGGCAGGAAACATAGAGCCCGGAGGCTACTTACATGTGTCTGTCAAATTTCGTAAAATTACTGAAGGAAAAAAATTTTAATCTTTTTTTAAAAGTTTTTAATTAATTTGCTTCTACAGTACACTCAGGTAAAAAATTCCAATATCTTGCCACTCTCAAGAATAAGAATAAAATAATATATTTTTTTAGATTTAAATTTTTAGCTTTTGATAATGATCATTTTTACTCAAATACTCTCTCCAGCTAAAAGTCAGAAAAATCTAGATCAGTTATTTTATTTATAATTAAGTAGCATAATGAAAGATCAAAATGTATTCCCCATTCTTCAAGAAACTAAGAAACTAAACATTTAAAAAGTTTATTCACTTGATATAACTAGATATTCGACTTAAATCACGTTTTAAATATAATCGCCATGTAAAATAGCGCTGGATTTTTTCAATACAATCAATATCCTTAAAAAATATAAGTTGTTCTGCACTCTCTAGGCTTCGGCATTGGCGTATAGCAAATTGCACTTATTTTCTTCATTTCGTTTATATTCTTGTTTTTAAACAACTTTTATTATTCCTTATTGTATACATTACATCAGTAGTATGTTGCAACGTTTCGGCGATTTCGAATCACCATCATCAGGCAATACTAAAACACATAAAAGCGGTTAAAACTAAGAATAAATTACACAAGGTTTATAAAGAATAAAATAAAATGAGATTTTATACAGCAAAATATAACTATACGAAATGTGTAAAGGATATAAAAAAAGTAATGTAAAAAATGAATAAAACTTTAAACAAAAAAAAATTTTTTTATTATTAAAATGTAAGTGGTAAAAGCAGAATAGGTAAAACAGGCATAAACGTTAAAAAACGTAAAAAAAAATTTTTTTTTTAATAAAAAATATTTTTTGAAAAATGTTAAATTTTGTAGAAAAGAAACAATAAAACAAAACGCGGAAAAACAGCCTAATAAAATAAACCTATTTAAAGCTGGAAAATACAGAGTAAAAAAAAAAAAAGGTAAAACATACGGTAGAAAGAATGCAATAAAACAAGAAAACCTATAAGACAAACGGGAAAAAAAGGAGTGTTTAAAAAAAAAGCTGAAACATACAGTGAAAAAACATTAAAAAAGAAGAAAAAACAGTTAAAAAAGTTGAAGTGGAAGGGACGCAATATTTTTATTGAGAATGGGTTTTTCCTGCGCAATGTGTATGCTTTCTTTACATAACAGATGGAAATCAGACTTGGCATGATATAGAATGGAAAAATCACTAGGAGAGGCATTGTACCCACATTCAAGAATGTGATCCAATACCGCGGATTTTTCTTTACGCATGGTATTTCGATCAGTGAAAGGACTTCTTCCAAGGTGCTCAGATATCCTAGTGGTGAAATGGCGGACAGTTTTGCCCGTGTAGGTACTCTTGCAAGTACCGCACGAAAATTGGTATACCACTCCAGATATTAAGCGCCTTGGGATTCGGTCCTTTACCTGAAAGAAACAACCAATACGGCAAGAAGTAGTGAAAACAATTTTACAGTTAACTTGTGGTATTGATTTGAAAAGAATTCTTAAACGTTTGCGAGTTTGTATAGATAAAATTCCGAGAAAAGGTAAACTCAGCACTAAAGGACAAGCTGGTACACGAACCGGTTTTTGAACAGCGGTCGGAATTGAGAAAATTTTTTCAAAAAAACGTTTGATACATTTATCCAAAAAACATTCTGGATAACCATTTAATTTAAAAATAGATTTAAGTTTTAAAATTTCAACGTGAATTTGGTTCATTGTGCTGCAAATTGTGTAAATTCGAAACAGCAGTGTGTAAAACAGCCCGATTTTATAACTTTCAGGAATAAAGCTTGAAAAATTGGTATAGACGCCACTAAAAGTTTGCTTTCGATAAATAGATGTGGAAAATTTATTGTCGCATTTTTTAACACTTATGTCCAAAAAAGCTAAGGAATTTTCTTGTTCAATTTCTGAAGTGAATTTAATTGATTGATGCTGTTGGTTCATATAGTTCTTAAATTTTTCAAGGTGCGCGGGGTCACGGAAAAGAAGGAAAAGGTCATCAACGTAGCGCCTGTAAAAAACAGGTTTAAAATCCAAGGGGCAATTTTTTAACCAGATTTGTTCGTAGTAAACCAAAAAAGCGTTGGCTAGCAGTGGGCCAAGAGGGGACCCCATTGCTACGCCATCAATCTGTTTGTAATAAGTGTCGTCAAAAATAAACAAGGCGTCCTTTGCAGAAAGGGTGAGTAATTCTTTTAAGTCCCAAAGAGAAAATGGCCCTATATCCAATTTTAGTTCTGAAACTTGGTTAATAATTAAGTCTATTGTTTCAAAAAGGGGAATGTTAGTGAAGAGAGACTGTATATCCAAACTTCCCATAAATAAATTATTGGAATCAATATTGGCGATTTCAGAAGCAAAGCTAAAAGAGTCTTTAACAGTATATTCACCAGAAGCTAAAGGACGAAGAATGTTTACCAAAAATTTTGAAAGTTTGTAAGCTGGCGTATTTATTGCTGATAAGATAGGACGGATAGGGCAACCATTTTTGTGCGATTTTGGTAGACCGTATAAAACACCGGGTTGTGATCCAACTGGACTTAGTTCTTTGTATTGATCTTGAGAAATAATATTACGGTTGTTTAGCGATTTTAAAAACTTTTTAATATTATCTTCTGTTTTAATAATTGATTTGTAGTCTTGATTGCCTGTAAAATTGAGTTCATGGAATTTGCTTTTGTCCAAAAGTACTGTTTTAACTCTTGAAATATAATCTGTTTTGTTAAGAATTACTATAGAGTTCCCTTTATCAGCTTTAGAAATGATTATGTTTTTATCGGATTTTAGTGATTTTAGTGCTTCCTGTTCTTTTTTTGACAAGTTCCAAGGAGTTGAGTTATTATTGTAAAGATAAAAAGACGACAGACCAATATCCTTTAGACGAGTTTTTAGCATGTTTTGATCAATACCAACAGGACAAAATCTTTTAACTTTCCTGTAAAGCAGTTCAAAAGGCAAAAAGTAGTCAGCGAGTTTTAATTTGGACGGCGGAATGGCAAAATTTAAACCTTTTGTAAGAAGTGACTTTTCATTATTGCTGAGAACGCGAGACGATAAATTTAAAATAATTTGAAAAATTTAAGAACTATATGAACCAACAGCATCAATCAATTAAATTCACTTCAGAAATTGAACAAGAAAATTCCTTAGCTTTTTTGGACATAAGTGTTAAAAAATGCGACAATAAATTTTCCACATCTATTTATCGAAAGCAAACTTTTACTGGCGTCTATACCAATTTTTCAAGCTTTATTCCTGAAAGTTATAAAATCGGGCTGTTTTACACACTGCTGTTTCGAATTTACACAATTTGCAGCACAATGAACCAAATTCACGTTGAAATTTTAAAACTTAAATCTATTTTTAAATTAAATGGTTATCCAGAATGTTTTTTGGATAAATGTATCAAACGTTTTTTTGAAAAAATTTTCTCAATTCCGACCGCTGTTCAAAAACCGGTTCGTGTACCAGCTTGTCCTTTAGTGCTGAGTTTACCTTTTCTCGGAATTTTATCTATACAAACTCGCAAACGTTTAAGAATTCTTTTCAAATCAATACCACAAGTTAACTGTAAAATTGTTTTCACTACTTCTTGCCGTATTGGTTGTTTCTTTCAGGTAAAGGACCGAATCCCAAGGCGCTTAATATCTGGAGTGGTATACCAATTTTCGTGCGGTACTTGCAAGAGTACCTACACGGGCAAAACTGTCCGCCATTTCACCACTAGGATATCTGAGCACCTTGGAAGAAGTCCTTTCACTGATCGAAATACCATGCGTAAAGAAAAATCCGCGGTATTGGATCACATTCTTGAATGTGGGTACAATGCCTCTCCTAGTGATTTTTCCATTCTATATCATGCCAAGTCTGATTTCCATCTGTTATGTAAAGAAAGCATACACATTGCGCAGGAAAAACCCATTCTCAATAAAAATATTGCGTCCCTTCCACTTCAACTTTTTTAACTGTTTTTCTTCTTTTTTAATGTTTTTTCACTGTATGTTTCAGCTTTTTTTTAAACACTCTTTTTTTCCCGTTTGTCTTATAGGTTTTCTTGTTTTATTGCATTCTTTCTACCGTATGTTTTACCTTTTTTTTACTCTGTATTTTCCAGCTTTAAATAGGTTTATTTTATTAGGCTGTTTTTCCGCGTTTTGTTTTATTGTTTCTTTTCTACAAAATTTAACATTTTTCAAAAAATATTTTTTATTAAAAAAAAAAAAAAAAAAAAATTTTTTTTTACGTTTTTTAACGTTTATGCCTGTTTTACCTATTCTGCTTTTACCACTTACATTTTAATAATAAAAAATTTTTTTTCTTTTTGTTTTAAAGTTTTATTCATTTTTTTTACATTACTTTTTTTATATCCTTTACACATTTCGTATAGTTATATTTTGCTGTATAAAATTTCATTTTATTTTATTCTTTATAAACCTTGTGTAATTTTATTCTTAGTTTTAACCGCTTTTATGTGTTTTAGTATTGCCTGATGATGGTGATTCGAAATCGCCGAAACGTTGCAACATACTACTGATGTAATGTATACAATAAAGATTTTATCGACTGTGCTTTTATTTATTGTAAAACTTCGGTTCCCACCGACTAAAAGTTTTATTATTCCTTTTTAAATCATGGGGTGTAATATTCATATATTGGTAAACGTATCTTAATTCACTATATTAATTAACACTGTTCTGTTTTATAAACATTTAACACCTATTTAATCGGTTCAGCAAATTTAAAAAAGAATGTTTGTTTTTTTAATTCTATTATTTAAAAAACTATAATAACCCACTCTTCTTAATAAAAAATACTCCCAATTATGGCCATTCATATTCATTGTATTGCTTTTTTATTTTATTTTCATTTTTTTATATATTGCTCTATCCTTCTACAAAAAAAATAACTTACCTATTATGCTAAATATCCATACCCCGATTTATAACAAGCATTGGAAATCATCACCACAATGACGACCATCCTTCCATACGATAAGCTCTTCAAGCATAAGCTAGGCAAAAAAATAAACACCTATTAGCTAACAGGCCCAAAATTATAAAATACAAACTAAATTTTTAAATATATTCTAATCCTATTTAAAATATTGCAGGATTATGTTAATAATCATTATTATTTTCCAAAACTTTTGTAAAAAAAGTATAAAAAAATTGACTATGCTTAATATTAAGAAAAATTAAGAAATAGATCATAAATGCTCTTAATTACCTGTCAAAGTTACTATATAAAGGGGCAAAAAATCACAACAATTTATTCTGGTTGTCTCTGTTTTAATATTTATTGTTAATGTTCTTTATTGTGTTTATTGTTTTATATGTTTTTGTAAATATGCTTATTTATTATGTTTTTTATATATAATTGTATTAATAGGCTTGGTGGTCTTACTGACGAGTGCAACACCAAGGACGTTTAAGACTAATGCACGAAACGCCAATTGGAACCCACTGGGGACAAGGAGCTTTATGTTGATGTATTTAAATCCGTATTGCATCCTTGACTTTTGGTGGATTCCATTGTGCAGCATTGTGGACTTCTGTGTTTGCTTAAATGTAGTTTTAAATTACTGGCAAGCATTGAGTTTGCAATTGTCTGTACAAATTTAGATAGCAGTGATGTATAAGTTAATAATATATTTTTATTTTCAGCTTCAACTCCTTTAGCTTAATATCACAGGCTGTTCATATTAGCTGTTATAACGCGTTTAATAGTCGCCTTAGAAAGCTTATATGGCAGTTCTGGTGATAACTTCATCGTGGGATACAAATAACTTGCTGATGTGAATATGAAAAGACAGAGCACAGATTATTATTATGTGCCTACTTTTTATGTTCCGTCTAGAAAGTTTAATTTCAAAGAAAATTGGAACAATATATGGCTTTACAACTTCAAAAAAATTTTATATAATAAAATTAAGAAATAAAATAATATACCTATAATAAAATTAAATATTTAAATAATAATGAAAAATATTTTTAAAAAAACTTGGCATAAGCCAAGAGCCAATAGACCTTAAAATATTGTGAGGTTGGCATGGCCTTCTTTTGGAGCTCTAAAAATATTAAAGCTTTTGGTCTTCCCCTTTTCTTGATCTGGGCAGTGTCGCGGAAGAAGCTGTTTTGTAGGGTCCATACCACTATGAAACAGTTCATACAATTAATTCCAATATAACGCCGCAGATTAATCGACGATTTGCAGTTGGCTAAAAAAAAAACTATGATACTTAATTGTACAACTTAGATATCCAATGATTAAAACCATCAATAACCCATTTACTATGGTGGTTAATCTATTGCTTATTAAAGTAAATTAAACCAATAAATATAACAATTTTGTAAACAACAATTTTTTTCTATGCGGCAACCAATTATAAGTTGTGTATGTGCCGTTCGTTCTGTTTTTTAGGCTACGTTTCAATAAGTAACTTAAAACAATTATAATTTCTCAAATTAATTGAGATTCAGGGAGCTCTTGGATTTTCGACACTATGTAAGTTGTAGAAATTAATTATACACCTAGCCAAGTAAATGAAACATTAAAAATACGAATAAAAAAGAATTTGTAAGCGCAAAACTTATATTATTAAACACCCAAAAAAAGTAACTTTGCAAGAATTTTCGTTAATCTCACCTTATTAGTAAACACATTTGTAAGCTAAAATAAATTAAAACTAATTTTTTTACGCGACTGGACTCTGTCGTTTTGTTTACTTAACAAAATAATAGCAAATCCATCCTGCCAATATTTCACCAGTGCATATTTCTTAATAGCAATACATTAATCTACTGTTTTTTAAAAATATGCTCTAAACTTCTATAATAAAAAAACTACTATGGATCCAATAATTTTAAAGGTATTGTTAAGTTGATGTAATACGTGAAAAATAAAAAAATCAGCCAATAATCAAATAATGCCTAACTTACTCCTATATAAACTCGAAATAAAATTGAATAAGCAATAAAAGTAGACACACAACTACAGGTTGAATTAATCTGTATTTAACTTGGCTCAAGGAATATTTAATTCAAAATAGCCTAAAGAAGTGGCCGCCTATCTATGAAAACAAAGGATCAATATTGCGATAATTTTATAGCTAAATAATTATTTTTCTGAATATAATTAAATCTTTTAACTAATTATTTTTAATTTTGAACGCATTTTTCTAAACCAGAAAAATAATAAAAAAAAAGAAAAAGCATACAAGAAATGAACTGGCCGACTGCCAAGAATAGTGTAAAAAATACAATAAATAAAAAAAGGGCTTGATATTTACAAAAAATAAAACCAACATTTTGGATACACTGCTAAGAAAAAGGACAAAAAACTGTTAAACCTGGTGTGAAGACAAGGTTTGCGGAAATAAGTGTAAGTTTTTTTAATCTTTTACGATTATTAACCCCCTCTCAAATGAAGATTAAAATGAGATGAATTCCTTGGGACGTATTTCGTTGAGAGCTCTTCTTTTTGATCACTGCAAAAGGTTTATAATCTAATTTTAATATCTTTTTTAATATTGTTGTTTTTTTTATAAAAAACAATCATACTTAAGCATTTTCATCATTACTTTTCCTTTAAAGGACGAATTTTAAATATTTTAAACATTTTTTCAGGTCAATATATAATTATGTACTGAAACCATGCCATGGACCCTATGTTGTCAATAAACAACGAAGAAGAAAAAATCTTGTAACTTCGTGGACTAGATATTCCCATTTTTTAAACAAGTATTATCAGAGATTGTTTGACAAAAAGAGGTCAATAACCCTTTTTCAAGACTGCAATCCAGATTGTAACTTACCTAGCGACAAATATTTAAGGTTAAGTTTCTTATTCTATAAAACACTTTTGTTACCATTGTTTTGTAAAGAACAGTTAACTTAGTGTGGATGCAGCCCATTTTCACATTTCGTTTTGTATAAAATCCTGGATATTTTATGCTTGGGGACTGGGTTACATAACCGGGCTTAGGACACTCTAAGAAATAGTATATTTAAAAGACTACACATGCCGATCACCATAGAAATGTGGCACGCGTGCTTAAATAAATGTCGTCCATCAGACAATATATTTCGCCATTCAGCGGTAAAATGGCACTGATCATACGATCACACTAACAATGCTATAGTTGATTTGTAGGTTTTTTCCACACAGTAAAACTCTATTTGTTAGTGACCAAAATAATAACGGTTTAAATTTTCTTTTAAAACATGTTTATCGATTTTTAAAAAAATCAAAAAAACCATACGTTTGGAGAATTATTATTTCAACATGGCAAATAAAATTTTTAAGCTCTAATTATCCTGTAGTCATGGAGAAAAATATCAAAAATATTTAATTAAATAATTAAAATTTAATAAAATTAGTAAAAAATCCAAGCTATTAAAATTCGGCACCAAAATTAAATGTTTTGGATTTTAATTTAATTTTTTCAGTTATTTGAAAAAAAAAAATTGCAAGGACTAGTTGACACAAGTATAAATAAAACAGGTATACAATTAGAGAAAAAAGCACGCAGAGATCATATGTCTCTTTCTAAGCAGAATAATGACATATTTATTCAATTTTAGGCAACGAACTATGGAAATTAATAATGACAAAATGCCAAATTTTATTGATCACTGTGAAAACATTAAATGTAATTTAAAAATACTTGAAAAAACAGGACTTCTTCCCTGTGAGAGCAATTCAACTATCTGCGATAAAACCTGTGACAGAAACTACAGACCACCTCAAAGATGGCTTTGGCGTTTATTTATTAAAGACAAAGTATATATTAATTAAATAAGAGTTGCAAACACATTGATAGGTTTTATCCTTTTTCTTATGAGTTGAGACATTTAACCTTTGAATTTTAGTAACCCAGTCCTTCTTTTATCCGAGTTGTGACGAAAATCCTGCGGATAAGAGATTTGTTTTTTAGGTCTGGATAATTTTCTCTTAACAAACGCACTATTATTTTTGTATTTGTCGCACACTTGCAAACCAAAAATATAATATAAAATCAAAAAACAAACAATTATTTTTGTGTTTTGTAACTTTAGTCGCATAATGGTGAAACTTTTACGTGCAGCTTACCATGGTGAAATAGAAAAATTAGGTCAAAAAAATTTTAAGTGCTCTTCAAGATTAAACTTGTTGTCACCTATTTTATAAATTTTGAAAGAAGCGTTACAATACCCCACAAAAGTTTTCACCCATTTTTTTGTCAAAATATTCATAACAATTTAAAAATATGACATTTTAATAAAGGATTTTAAGAGGTTTTTAAAAAAATATGTCCTTTTTTACGCTGGTAAAACTTTAACATAAAACCTACTTTGATAGAAAAGCATTATTTTATTTTTAGCTTTATTTTTACATTTTGATTATAATTTTTAGTAAATTATTTATTAAAATATTTATTAAAGAACCCTGCTATTTTTCCTGGAAAACCGTATTTTAATAAATCTTTAATTTTCTATTTTTATGTTGGTTTTGTCGACATAAACATAAACAAAATTTTTGATTTTTTTGATTTTTTATAAAATCAATAAAAAATTCGCCTAAAAATATACAGAACACTAAGACTAGCATTATTCAAAATACTAAACGTGTCGCAAAATTTAACATGGGATAACAATCATCAAGAAAAATCTTTTAGTAATATAAACATAAATTTGATTTTTATTTGAGACATATCAGATATTTTACCGAAATTTTTGTGAGAAACATATTATCAAAATTTGGAGATATTCCCCTGAGTTCTTTAAGCTTTGGATCTCCTTTTTTTGTGGTTTTGGAGCAATTTCCGGAGCCCTGGAACTCTGTCCCGTTTTTGTGCTATAAAGAATTAAAGTTGAATTTAATCAAGTTTCCATAAATTTGTTTTCAGAAAATTTTTAAAAATAATTTTTTTTTTCAAAAAAATGTAAAAAAAAACAATAAAAATAGTCTTGAAAATGCAAGTTGATTAATTAAAAACATATTTTAAGTTTAAATAAGCCTTAATAGTTCATTTAAGCTTCGCCTTAAATTACCGGAGTTTGAAAGATATTGGAAAGTAGGAACATCACTAGTTAAAACTTTTACTCAAAATCAAAACAGCACGGTCATTTGTTTTTATATATTAAAAAAACTTTTCATATAGCCCATAAATAACTCAGGTATGACTCTTACGTCCTAAACATAATGATTCTAGTGTCGTTTGGTTTGCATGAGCATACGTTTAGCATTCGCATGCATGTTGATACATGAGCATGCGCGCAGAGGATTGGACGTTAAGTTCTGTGTTTAGTACGTTCAATATTTTTTTGCTTTTTTCTATTATTTAAAAAAAATAAGAAAGTCAACTGTTGCAAACCCAGTTTGCACACCTGGGGCCAAATTCACTAGATTATGTATAAAAAGTGCCACTAGGATTAGGGCAACATTAAGGGAAGGCGGAAAATTTTATTTACTAGACTTCCCTAATCTTAGTGTCAATTAAAGCCACCCTAATCTGATTCACAAAAAAATAAAAACTTAGGCAATTATTTTTAAAATCGAATTTTCAGATTTGAAGGAATACACATAAAATAAAACTTAAATAAATAAAAAGCCTACTAGAAAAATAAAAGGTAAAGTTAAAAGTTTTGTTTAAATCATTGTATTTCTTAAATAAACAATGAAAACGCTTCTGGTAAATACATATTAAAACTTTGTATCATGGATTATTGTAGTATGGACCGCATTAGTTTAGGGAATTGGGGGAACTTAGATCCTGGAGTCCTTAGATCCTTGGCAGATGGCGTCAAAATTAAACAGCCTAAGCCTAAATCTAAACTTAAGCCTAAGCCTAGAAATCAGTCGGTGTCAGTGGACGGTGTCGGTGTACTTTTCAGTTTGCTTCGAAATGACGCCACTCAAAGGCAAAAATCTAAGGACTCCAGGATCTAAGTTCCCGTTACCGTATAGGGTAGAATAAAAGTAGTATAGGACCGCAAAGTAGAATAAAAATTATAGGGTAATATATTTATAAAGCTAACCGTTTTTTGTGAAAATTGTTTGCAATTCTGGTCTATTTACCTGTCAAAGGCCTAGCTGCATACTATCGCCTAATGCACAATTCAGAAATAAATTGCTATTTGGCGCAATTTGGAATGAACTTTTCGGACTTTTATTTACGGCCAGATGCGTCTTGTTGGATAAGTTATCAAGCATGGATTTACAGCCTAAAAAGATCTTGGGACCACGCGTGGTATATCGATCAAAAAGACACTATGGCAAAAGCGTATATGAAAAAAGTTTCAGGTCGATATGCATATTGGAGTCGTGTTTATGGTAACTTGCAAAGTATTGATATGTGGGAGTTTCGCATACGTTTTATTTTTGTAATGTTCATTGCTCCTATATTTATTTTGACAAATTTTCTAAATATTCTGATTTTGAGAAAAATTCAGGGCGAAAGCTCATTTGCATCCCCTTATTATCATTTTGCTGAAGTCATAAGCGATCTTGTTAATTGTTTTGTAGGTGTTTTAATCGCTTTAGAAACCAGTAGATTGCTTTCTTGCACTCCGCTGGTGTTTCAGCGCTATTTGAGGGCGTATCCCTTTAGAACTTTCAGTTGGCGAAAACCCAGCACCATATTTACCACGCTGTTGCCAACCGTCAGTTTGTACAACCAATTCGCCAATTTTATGTTAGTTTTAGACAGGTTTGTAGCTCTTTATAAGCCCACAGGTTATACCAATTTTAGCAAGCCAAAAAAGGGGAAAATAGTTCTACTTGTCGCGGCCGTTGTTATAATTTCAGTATTTTGGGTAACCCCTAACGCTGTGGGCACTTGGTCCGCATATACGCAACGACAATATCACCTAAGTACAACTCGTCTGCATTTACCCGAGCGGTGTGAGGAGAATGTGAAACTGGAAAACCGGTTTCATTTCGCTTTTATTCTTGACGACTGGGTCTTGAGCATAACTTCGATGCTAGAAGCTGCTGCTAATATTGTATCGTTAGTAGTGCTTCTTGTTTCTGTTTGTTTAAGTCTAGGGGTGATTCGTCTGTACAGAATCAAAGTTATATGTTCTGAGCAAATGAATTCCGAAGAAAAAGCTCAGCAACGAGAAAAGGCTTCTTTGCTTTTAGGTACGGCTTTCATGTGTCTAATTTGCAATCTGCCCATTACAATCGCATCATTAAGCAACACTATAAGGATTATTTTTTGGAGAACAACTTACAATGGTTTAGAGACAAATTACAAATGCAATCTTGAAAATCATGAAGTGGATTTGAATTGCCTCTCTTTGATTAATATTAATCGATGGGCTGCACTTTTTAATTACTTTTTAATGGGATTGAACGCTTTTGGGGGTATGATATGTCATATTTTGTTTACTAAAACTTATCGCAATGCATTTAGGGAGGTGATTTTTGAAAAAATTCTATTTTTGAAAAAATTTTGGAATTTTTGCAAACAGTCAAAAACTAATTCTGTCGATCCCAAAGAAACTAATGAAACAGGTAAAAATACAAAGCAAACAGTTTCAAAAACTCCACGAAGGCCTAAACCCTGGGAAAAAAAGGCAAGTTAAATTATTGTAAAAATCTGGTCAACAAAAGTATAGTGGCATATTGAAATACATTTTTATTAGTTTAAGACTTTTTTACGTTTACAACATTTTAAACTACAGAAAATGGTTCCACGTCAACTGGCCCCCAACAAATTGGCGCCTGTAAAACTGGCCCCTAGTCAATTCGTCCCCAGTCAACTGGCACCCAGACAAATTGGCCCCCTGACAAATTGGTCCCCATTAATTGGCCCCCTACAAATTGGTCTCCGGTCAATTGGCCCCCAACAAATTGATCCTGGACAAATTGGCCCCCATTGAATTGGTCCCCGTCAATCGGCCCTTGACAATTCGGTCCCCAACAAATTGGCCCCCGTCAGTTGACCCCTGACAAATGAATGTTTTTCATGCACCTCATATGAAAGGAAGACCAGTAAAACGTATCAGTATTAGTTTAACTAAAGTCTGTCTATGGTCCGTGATAGCCAAGTTCGCGCGATTTGTAATTGGTTAGAATAAGTAATACCAATTAGCGACCGCACACTAAAATAAAAACTGATTTAGTGGGCGTGGATTATTTACAAATTGATTTGTAAATAAGCCACGCCCACTAAAACAATGTTTTGCTTTTTGTTGTGCGGTTGCTAATTGGTATTTTTTTGTTAACCAAATAAAGATCGCGCAAACTATGCTATCACGGAATTTAATCGCAGCTCTTTGGTTTTCTTGCTTGCGTATTTAATAGAAAAGACGGCTAATGCTGCTTAATTGCTGACTAATACTTAATTATACGCCAGTCCGACGAAAAAAAGATAACGGTTAACATTAACGGACATTTACATTCTAGCCTAAGGTAGAGGCAAACAAATCAGCATGGATAAAGTTAAGGTAAGTTGCCCCAGTACTCCGCAAAGGGGCGTAGACAAGCCGGAGGACCCTGCTGTTATCGTGGGCACAATGGGCGATGACAGTGGTAATGCTACCAGAGCCCCAATTTCTGGCGACGATGGGCAGAGCGCCAGTAATTGGGTAAAAGCTATTTGCCCAAAGGACCAGCTGACCCATTCAATGGATCAGTTGGGACTATATGAATCAATGTCTGAGGACACTTTATTGGGTACCGGTCCATGGGACCCTGATTTAGTGCCCTTGGAAAGTGAGGATGAGGAGGGGGTGGCTGAAAATGCTCAGCCACCCAGCTCCTCGTCCTTGCGAGAAGGGGAAGAGGAGGGGGTGGCCAACAATACCCGGCCATCCAGCTCCTTACCCTTGGGAAAAGGGGAGGAGGAGGGGGTGGCTGACAAGACCCAGCCACTCAGCTCCTCATCCTTACAAAAAGGACCAGGGCCTGGTTCCAAAAATGCAGAACAAGGCTCTGGCTCTTTAAAGAAGAAGAGGAAGTCAGGAGCTTTTAAGAGGAAAAAGGCTAAGGCCTTGGCGGCCTTGGCCTCCTCTGAAGGTGGAATTGTTAACCCAGGGCAGTCTTTGGATATGCCTAGGGAGACAGCCACTTTCAAAAAAGCTGCAGCTTCCGCTCCTTCAGACAAACCTGTCAGTGAGGAAAAGGTCAGTGCGCACCCAGGGCAGTCTCTGGACCAACCCAGGGGGGGGCACACAGTTCTGAGACGGGGTCAAATTCTGATTTGAGGGAATTCTCTGGGAAGCCTGGGGCCCCTACAGCTGAGCCGGAATCTGTGGCAGGTACCAGTTTGGGAACTGCGGAGGAAGGCAAAAAGCTGGGGAACCCAGGCACACCCGGAGAAAAACCCTCAAAGAGGAAAAACAAACGGGGCCGGGACACTATGGAAACACCACCTAGTGCTCCAGCCACAAAAAGGGCTTGCGCTGAAACCTCCTTTAAGCAGGCTGCTAGTAAAGCACTCCGGGTCGTTATTGTTCGCAGTGATGAACCAGAGGGCGAAATTAGCAATACTTGCTTTGAGGAGATTCAGCGCAGGCTCATGAAAGTGATGATGGGAGACCCAAGACCCAAACCGATGCCTAGGTTTGAGTTTTCGGGCTTGCAGGGGGGGATTTTCCACTCCCAACCTGCAGACCAATCATCACAAGACTGGATCATCTCAACAGTCTCTGAGATGGACCCTATTAATGGAGTCAAGTTTCAGTGTATGAAACTAGCTGACTTCACGCGTAGTCAAATGACTCGGGTAAAACTGTGGGTACCAATCCGGGAACCACAAAGTATAAAACAAATCCTGAGCTGTTTGGCAGAGCAAAACCCAACCCTGCAGGTCAAGAGATGGCAGGTCTATGCCTCCAACTTTGGGGGGACTCACCAGTTTCTCCTGGTAGGCGTGGACCGGCAATCTCTTGAAGTTCTGCAGGGTATAGGGTTTAAGCCCTACTTTGGAATGTCCCGGGCACGAATGGTGCCTGAGACAGTACAAAGTAAGCCCTAAAAGGCGGGAAAAACAATTATTTGACTTTCAGGTGGAGTCATAATCAAAAGAAAATGGCTACATCAAAAGTTAAAATAATTCAGATCAACTTGCAGCATGGAAAGGATTCAACGGCTATTCTCCGTCGAAACCTCCAAGGTCTGCACACAAATCCATTCCTGGTCTTCATACAAGAGCCCTGGATTCGAAGAAACACTGTACAAGGTCTTAAAATAGGTAAGAATTTACTTGTTTATGACAAGAATGCAGAACGTCCTAGAAGTTGCATCCTTGCATCTTCTCAATTAAATGTAGTTCCACTGTACAAATTTTGTTCACAAGATTTAGTAGCGGTAAAGGCAACTATAAGCAATTTGGGCAGTAAAAGGGAGGTAATCTTTGCTTCTTTTTATTTACCATTTGATGCACCATATGCTCCACCAACTAAAGAATTTATTTCTTTAGTTGAGCACAGTGCTACAAGCAAAACCCCTATAATTTTAGGTGGAGATGCTAATGCTCATCATATTCATTGGGGCAGTACTAACTGCAATCAGAGAGGACTTGACCTTATGAATTATCTAATTACCACAAATTTAGAAGTTCTAAACCGTGGTAATCAACCAACTTTTGTTACAAGAGCGAGACAAGAAGTACTTGACATCACTCTTGCATCTTCAAACATAGCCAGAGACATCCACAACTGGCATGTAGCTACAGAAGATACACTATCTGACCATCGACAAATTAATTTTGCCATGGGGACAGATAATCTTCCAAACAAACACTGGCGGAACCCTAGATCTACGAACTGGGCCTCTTATACAAGAGTACTAGGGCAAAGAATAGGGGAACGCCATAATGAAATACAAACTGTTGTAGATATAGAAACAGAACTCGGTGTAATTGAGTCTGCAATTACAGAGTCCTTTGAGGAGTCCTGTGTCTTGCGGGAGTGTAAAAATATTAATAAGGTACCTTGGTGGTCAAGGGAACTTACAACACTCCGTAAGGATTCCAGGCGCACACTCAGAAGAGCTCTCATTACAAATATGCAGGAGGATTGGGACTTGTACCAAGAGGACCGTCGACTGTATAAAAAAGTAGTAAGGCAAGCTAAAAGATCGTCTTGGAGAAAATACTGTCAAGAAGTTGAAGGTTACAACTCAACTGCAAGACTGTATAAAGTACTTACAAAGGATCTGGGAAGTCAACCTAGCATGTTTCTTTTACCCTCTGGGCAGTTTACTGAAAACTGGGAAGCCGCCTTGGCGCATCTGGTTGAGGTACACATACCTGGAGCAGAAGAAGTAACAGCTGGGCAGAACCACCAGTATCTTGAGTATAAAGGATCTTGGAGAGATTGGCAAATCGCTTCCAAGATCGTGACTGAAGCCAGAGTTAACTGGGCCATCCTTAGCTTTGCACCATACAAAGCAGCTGGGTCAGACGGGGTTTTCCCAGCATTATTGCAAAAAGGATTAAACCATCTGTGCCCAGTGCTGTGCAAACTCTTTAAAGCATGTATAGCTTTAGGCTATATACCAAAAACATGGAGAATGGCAAGAGGAGTCTTCATTCCTAAACCGGGCAAACCTAATTACTACCTGGCCAAGGCACATAGACTACTCAGCCTAACTTCATTTATGCTTAAAACTTGTGAGCGGTTGGTTGACCGATTCATAAGAGATGGGGCACTAAAACAGTACCCATTGCATAAAAATCAACATGCTTATCAGGCGGGAAAATCGACTGAGTCGGCTCTTCACTGCTTAGTCAACCGCATTGAAAAAGCATTTGAATATTGCGAGTATGCTTTAGGTATATTCATTGACATTGAAGGAGCATTTGACAATGCAAACTTCAATGCAATCACAAGATCACTAAACGAGCATAGAGTAGAATCAACAATTATTAGGTGGATTGACACTATGCTCAGATCTAGAATGGTGCAGATAACTTTAGGAGACTGCACCAAAACTGTCATAGTCCGCCAGGGCTGTGCTCAAGGAGGGGTGCTATCACCACTACTGTGGACCTTCGTAGTAGATAGCCTTCTCAACAAAATTAGTAAAACTGGACATCATATCCAAGGATACTCAGATGATGTAACCATACTGGTTCAAGGAAAATATTTGGACATAGTGGCGGATCAAGCTCGAGCTGCTTTAGTTCAGGTAGAAGAATGGTGTGAAGAACAAGGACTCTCAGTAAATCCTAACAAAACTGAGATGGTACTTTTTACTCACAAAAGAAAGATGCCAAAGGTTCAGTGGCCCAAATTATTTGGTACACAATTACAGTTGGCAACAGTAGCCAAGTATCTGGGAGTTATCCTAGACAAC